>CANTUR010001759.1:0-100375 GCA_947683625.1 Mallotus nudiflorus | reverse complement strand
AAGCTAGATTTAATTAAAGAGGAAAACATGCTCTTATTTCACAATATACAAAAAAAATACTAAAAGTATACCTAAAATATACTTAAATATTCAAATAGGCAATTATGCAAAAACTTATGTTTAAAACATAGAATTTCTAAAACATGCAACTTAAGCAATGCATATACATTATAATAACTCACAGTTGTGCACTCCACGAGACGGGTCCGACGAGCCTGGTCCACTAGGCTTCGGTCTCGACACAACTAACAAATAAATAAATAACACGAAATTAGAATAAATCTAACTTCATTTCTAGAAACTCGATCTAGAATTCTAGACACAGACAATAAATAGGAATTTGATCGAATGTCACGTTTTATGAGAATTCTACAGAAAATTCGGCAAAATCTCTCCTGTAAAATGGACATCTCTCTACTTAAAAAGTAGAGTCAGTCCTGTAAGAAAACACACTTCAAATACAACTCACAAAACTCCTTGGTCGGACCTCAAACTGCAAATTCCACCGATCGAGGTTTACAATTCACAAGAAAATACACAAAATATATTAAAATTCCATAAATACCAAAAATGCCCTTTTTAATACTAAAGTATAATAATTTAAATATTTAAACACTAAAAATAATTATTTCACTCATATTTACTTAAAAACCCTAATATTAATATAATATTATTAAAAATCGATATATCTCGACAAATTCACAAATATTAATGAAAATTAGTTTTATAAATCCAATTTATTTAATTAGTCCAAAAACATGCTAAAAATTACTAAAAACCCATTTATTTACAAAAATAGTATATTATATATAATTTGAAAATAATTTTTGAAAAATAGTATTAATTAGTTAAAAATAAAAAATAATTTATAAAATCATTTTTATACCTCAAATAATTATTAAAACCAATTAAACTTAATATTTAACTAAAATTACTACCAAATTACCAAAATACCCCTAGTATATAAAATTCACATAATATACTATAATTACTCAAAAATTCAATAAAAATTATATAATTACTCTAAAATTATTTTTTCAACATATAATTTAATAAAATCAACAATTATACTCAATTAACTAATTAATTTTAACAAAATGCATATATAACCTATATTTCCAAAATTTTGCATAAACTAAATAAAATTATATTAATTACAAAAAAATAAAAAATTATAAATTAAATTCTAAACTTAATTTTAACCACAAAAAACACTAAAAATCATAATTTCACAATTTATTTAATTAATTTACGAAAATTAGAAAATAACAATAAAATAATAAAAAAATTCACAAAAATCAAAATAAATTCCAAAAATTCCACAAAAATTTAGAGTGTAGATAAAGCTAAGGGAAGCATAATCTGTGAAGGAATTAGGCTTGAATCTTAAAGAATCGAGCTCAAAAAATTTAAGAATTAAAAATGGCCGAAAATGAAATCAAGCTCAAAACCTACCAAATCGAGTTTTCAAGCCACAAGAAGCTTGGAATCAACTTCTATGGAGTCTAGGGAGTTCAACGGCACTGGAATCACTGGATTTGGTGGCCAGAAAGTTGATGAACGGAGGAGAGGGTGAGTTTTGGCCAAAACATGTTCCACGAGCTGTTGTTAGCGCCTGAGGGCATGACAAGGATGGCGGAGCTGCTAGAGGATGAGGCGGTGCTCTGGGAGGCACTCTGAACAAAGGGGAATGGAGTTGCAGCAGTGAGGGAGGGGGAGGGGATGTCTCGGGAAGAAGATGATAGCTTTTGTCCTATATATATATATATATATATATATATATATATATATATATATATATATATATATATAATTATAACTTTATAATATAGTTTAATACTATATAATATATACTAAAAACACACACCATATGTTTTAAATGCACACACTTATATATATACACCCATATATATATATATATACACACACACACACATATATATATTTATATACTTTTAACTAAACAATAACCCTAAATAATATAAATGCATGTATATATATATATAAATATATTAATATATAAAATAATAATAATGCATGAAATAATATAATTTAGTAAAATAAAATACCATTAAACATAAAATATTATTTAAATATTATTTTCCAAAATAATAAGTTTCAAGATAATTTTTATGTAGAAAACTATAAATAAACCTAAAATAACGTTAATTATTCATAAAATAATTAAATAATCAAATATATTTTTATAATTTATTAATACTGCATATCCCGATTTAATATAAAAATATTTAAAAACTCGGGTTATAACATTTTTCCCCCCCTTACAAGAATTCGTCCTCGAATTCCAAAAAGAAGAAATACAAATCAAGGAGGAAAGATATACGGGTAAGAAGCTCGCATCTCAGCTTCAGTCTCCCATGTATGCTCTTCTACCCTGTTGCTGCGCCACAATACCTTGACCATCGGAATCTACTTTGAACGCAACTGTCGAACTTGATAGTCAACGATCGCAATAGGTTCTTCTATGAACTTCAGGTCTTCATTCACTTCAACACTATCAGGCTGCAACACGTGTGAAGGGTCTGAGACATACTTCCTCAACATAGAGATATGAAACATTAGATGCACTTGAGACATACTCGGAGGCAAAGCCAATCGATATGCAACAGTGCCAACTCTCTCCAGAATCTCAAATGGTCTGATATATCTCGGTGCTAGCTTACCCTTCTTGCCAAATCTTATAACACCCTTCATTAGAGACACCTTGCAAAAAATAAAGTCTCCTACTTGGAACTCCACATCTCTGCGCCTAGGATCCATATAGCTTTTCTACCTGCTAACTGCGGTCTTTAATCTGTTCTTGATCATAATAACTTTTTCTGTAGCATCCTGAACCATCTCAGGTCCAGTCAAAACTCTCTCACTAATCTCATCCCAGCTCAGAGGGGATATACACTTCCTTCCGTACAAAACTTCATATGGTGCCATTCCAATACTGCTATGGTATCTGTATTATATGTAAACTTAACGAGTGGCAAATGATCATCCCAACTACCTCCTAAATCCAAAACACACATCCTCAATGTATCTTCTAGTGTCTAGATCATCCTCTCAGATTGACCATCTGTCTAAGGATGAAAAGCAGTACTGAAATCTGACCTAGTGCCCATCGCTTCCTATAACTTCTGCCAAAAATGAGAGGTAAACATTGAACCTCTGTTTGACACAATGGACACAGGTACTCCATGAAGGCACACAATATGCTTCACATACAACTTCACCAATTTAGCTATAAAATAAGTGGCTTTCATAGGCAAGAAATGTGCGGACTTGGTCAACCTGTCCACAATCACCCAGATGGAATTGTATCCATCCTTGGAATGAGGTAAACCAACCACAAAATCCATAACAATCCTTTCCCACTTCCACTCAGGAATAGGAAGAGGTTGAAGCTTCCCAGAAGGCTTATGATGCTCAACTTTCACTTACTGACACGTCAAATACTTAGCAACATAATCAGTGACATCCTTCTTCAGTCCATCCCACCAGTACTGTCATGACTAAAACAGAGGGCCATTACCGGTGCTAGGGAACAGGAATTCTTTCAAATCCGGAACCCATAGCAAACCTTAAAAATAAAATAAAACATGCAATAATAATAACATAAATAAAATATTTTACAGCGAAAATAAATCTCATAAATAATAAAATAATAATCCACCGACAGATTAGATAAAACAAACTCATCTCAAATATATAATATATTTTAATACAAATCTCAGTTCAAATCTTTAGAATACATATCTCATACAAATATAATACATAAATCCCATAACTCATCTACAACTGCTGCAGTGTCTAGAATATAAAATAAAATCAAGTGAGCATATTACATAGCAAAGCCAGGGCAGAAGAAATCTGGCGTAAGGATCTGCTACTGAGGTCTGAAGACAAACACTCTCCTGAAAAATAGTCAACGGAAGGGAGTCAGACTTCACTGAGTAAATTATTATAATATATATACATGCATAGCTAAATGACAATGCACATATTCAATAATATATATAATAAATATATATACAGGCAAAATCACATAGATGTAGCAAAATCATTTTAGAACTGTTGAAGGATTATGATTGCGAGATTCTTTACCATCCGGGTAAAGCTAATGTGGTAGCAGATGCCTTGAGTAGGAAGTCCTCAGGTAGTCTTGCTCACATTGGTGTTGAGAGGAGACCATTGATCCAGGAATTGTAGTTGTTGGTGGATCAAGGTCTGATGATGAAGATCAGTAGATCAGGTGGACTGTTAGCTCAGTTTAAAGTACGATCTGTACTAAGGGATAGGATTAAAGCAGCTCAGAGCCGAGATCCTATTCTAGAAGAGCTTGCAGAGAATGTCAGAGCAGGGAAGTTCACTGATTTCACACTTGATGATGATGGTGTGTTGTGGATCAGTGGTAGATTGTGTGTTCCAGATGTGGATGATTTGAGAGAGGAAATTTTAGAGGAAGCACATTCTACAGCCTACAGCGTACATCCAAGTGTTACTAAGATGTACCACAATATCAGAGATTTATACTGGTGGGATGGATTGAAGAAGGATGTTGCTGATTATGTTGCTAAGTGCTTGACGTGTCAGCAAGTGAAAGCCGAACATCAGAAGCCTTCTGGGAAGCTTCAGCCTCTTCCTATTCCCGAGTGGAAGTGGGAAAGGATAGCTATGGATTTTGTGGTCGGTTTACCTCGTTCGAAGGATGGATACGATTCCATCTGGGTGATTGTAGACAGATTGACGAAGTCTGCACATTTCTTGCCTGTGAAAGCCACATATTCAGTTGCTAGATTGGCGAAGTTGTACGTGAAGCATATTGTGTGCCTTCATGGAGTCCTGTGTCCATTGTGTCAGACAGAGGGTTCGGTGTTTACTTCTCGTTTTTGGCAGAAGTTACAGGAAGCGATGGGCACTAGGTTGGATTTCAGTACTGCTTTTCATCCTCAGACAGATGGTCAGTCTGAGAGGACGATCCAGACACTAGAAGATATGTTGAGGATGTGTGTCTTGGATTTGGGAGGTAGCTGGGATGATCATTTGTCGCTTGTTGAGTTTGCATATAATAACAGCTACCATAGCAGTATTGGCATGGCACCATATGAGGCGTTGTATGGAAGGAAGTGTAGATCCCCATTGAGTTGGGATGAGATCGGTGAGAGAGTTTTGACTGGACCAGAGATGGTTCAGGATGCTGCAGAGAAAGTCGTCGTGATCAAGCGTAGTTTAGAGACCGCAGTTAGTAGACAGAAGAGTTATGCGGATCCTAGGCGCAGAGATGTGGAGTTTCCGGTTGGAGATTTCATTTTTCTGAAAGTATCTCCGATGAAGGGTGTGATGAGATTTGGCAGGAAGGGTAAGTTAACACCGAGATATATTGGATCATTTGAGATTCTGGAGAGAGTTGGCACTGTTGCATATCGGTTGGATTTGCCTCCGAGTATGTCACAAGTGCATCCAGTATTTCATATCTCAATGTTGAGGAAGTATATCTCGGATTCTTCACACGTGTTGCAACCTGATAGTGTGGAAGTGAGTAAAGATTTGACTTTTGTGGAAGAACCTGTGGCGATCGTAGATTATCAAGTTCGACAGTTGCGATCGAAGCAGATTCCGATGGTCAAGGTTATGTGGCGTAGCGATAGAGTTGAAGAGCATACGTGGGAGACTGAAGCTGAGATGCGAGCTTCTTACCCGTATCTCTTTCCTTCTTGATCTTTTCTTTTTAGAATTCGGGGACGAATTCTTGTAAGGGGGGAAGACTGTAATATCCCGTGTTTTTAAAATATTTTTACACAGTACCGGGATATGCAGAGTTAATGATTTCTGTATTTTATATGATATTTTTACGAGTTGATATGTATTTTAGACCTATTTTAATTAATGTGTTTTATATACAGTGTTTTACGTAAAATTTTCCCGGGACTTGTATTTTCGGGGAAATTTTCACGTAAACAATTTATTATTAATTATTTTAGATGTATTTACGGACTTGCATGAACTCATACATATTTTTAAACTATTAAATAAAGTCGGTGTGTGTATATTTATTTAATTAGGGTTTATTAATTCCCTAATATTTTATTAAGTATTTAATTGTTTTAATTGTTATTTAATTAATTTTATTTGGTAAAAATTATTAAAATATTAATATTTTTATGTGTGTGGTGTATATTTGATGTGTGTAATTTAATATTATTTTAATATATAGTATAATATATATATATATACATATATACATCAAAAATCACAAAAGTTTGCAAAATTACATTTTGGCCCCCGACTCCTTCTTCTTCTCCGACCGATTCCCCATCGTCGTTCCGCCGCCTGTCACATCGTTCCTTCACCGTGGGTGTGCCGTCCGGTGTGCCACCATCTTCCCCGACCAGTTTCGCCGCCTGTGGAGGCCGTTTCCCGGCGTCGGGAGAGTGATTTTGGCCGGAGAAGCCGAAAATCAACTCACCGTCGATCACGTCGATTCCGGCCACCGTTTTCGACACCGCTGGTCTCTTTCTTCTCCTTGAGCTCGGTGAGTGTTATTCTAGCTTTGGTTTGAGCTAAAATGGTCTAGAATTGCTTAGTTTTCGATTTGTCAAATTCGGCCTATTAGGGTTTTCGATTTTTTTCGAATTGTTCTTGATTGATTCATGCTTAATTCCTTCACAAATGTTGTTCCTAGTAGCTTAATCTACATGTGTGAATTTTTGTAGAATTTTTGGAGATTTTTTGGATTTTTTGGGTATTTTTGAATATTTAATATTATTTTCTAATTTTCGGAAATTAATTATTTAAATTATGAAATTGGAGTTTATGGTTAAATTGGGTGTTGAAATGAATTATAGGAATTTATTTGGAATTTTTATGAATTTCTAAGTATTTATTTTTAATTATTTGAGTTTATGTGAATTTGAGAAAATTAGGTTAAATGTGTTTTTAATGGAAATTAATTGGTTAATTGAGTTTAAATATTGATATTATTGATAAATATGTTGAGAAAATTAATTTTGGGTAATTGTATGATTTTTGGTGAATTTTTGAAGTAATTTAAGTATATTTATATATATAGGGGTATTTTGGTAATTTTACCCTAAATTGTCTAAAAATGTAATTTAATTGGTTTTAATATTTATTTAAGGTATAAAATGATTTCTACAAAATATTTAGTATTTTTAACTAATTAAAACTATTTTTCGGGAATTATTTTCAATTATATATATAATATACGGTTTTTTCTAATAAAATGAGTTTTAATCGGTTTTTATAGTGTTTCAAGGTCAATTATGTAATTTTTATTTATAAAATGTATTTCTGTGATTTAAGGATATTTTCGGTATATCTGGAATATTATTCTGTGTTTGTGGACCCCGGTCGGTGGACTGTAGTTTGGAGTCCGACCGTGGGATTTTGATTGTGTTGAGCTCGTTTTTCGAAGTGTGTTTCTTTGCAGGGTCGGCTCTACTCTTTTGAGTAGAGAGATGTCCATTTTACAGGGGAGGTTCTGCTGAATTTTCGATAGAATTCTCGTAAAACATGATATCCAGTCGAACCCTAATTTTCGATTCTGTATTAATACTCTAGATTGAATTCTAGGATTTCTGTTAGGTTTATTCTAATGTCGGTTATTTATTGCTTGTTTAGTTGCGCCGAGACCGAGGGCTAGTGGACCAGGCCCGTCGGACCTGTCTCGTGGAGCGCATTAGGTGAGTTACTATATTATATATATATGCTTAGGATGCATGATTTAGAAAATGCATGTTTTATTTTGACTAAATATGCATAAATAATGTGATTTATATTCAAGTATATTTTTTGGTATATAATGAATTATATACATGTTTTGTTAATAAAATATATTTAAAAATGTTTTTAAATATATTTTTAGTTTAATTCATGATTTGATTGGATTTATTTGACATATATATACTCAAAATATACCTGGTTTATGTTTGGTATATTTTCGGTATATATATATAGTTTATATTGTTGATTTATTTAAATTCATGCATCATGTATTTGTGAATGAATGTTTTATTATTTAATGATGAAGGAT
Source organism: Mallotus nudiflorus (assembly GCA_947683625.1). Classification (NCBI taxonomy): domain Eukaryota; kingdom Viridiplantae; phylum Streptophyta; class Magnoliopsida; order Malpighiales; family Euphorbiaceae; genus Mallotus; species Mallotus nudiflorus. Next base: position 92,313 of record CANTUR010001759.1, on the reverse strand, counting down.
ATCAATAGAACGTGCTACCTAGTGGGCAGCACTAGGACCGAGTACGTACCGGTATGCCTATAGTATTTAGGCTATAATACTAACTATTTGTGGATATTGATTTGATTATGACTATCGATATGTAAGATGTGGTTTGGGGTGTGATTGCTGGAGCTCGGTTGACTAAGTGTCTCGGGGCCAATCACACTGGCAGTCAGACTGCTGGAGCTCGGTTGACTTAGTGTCTCGGGGCCAGTCTACTGTCCAATTAGATTAAGTGGATATATTTGGAATAAGTGAGCCTGTATGGCCAGAGTGTTGTTTAACACTATTTTCTGAGGTTGCGATATTCTAGGGTTCTATGTGATCCTTCATAAACTGGGATTTTTCAGTAAAATATATAAAAATGATTTTTCTGCATTTGTGTGTATTTGCCTGTATATATATTAGATATATATATATACTGTTGACTGTATGCATTATCACTTAGAGTGTATGTATATATATTATAGTAATTCACTCAGTGAGGGTCTGACTCCCCTCCGTTGACTATTTTTCAGGAGAGTCAACTTCCTCAGACCTCAGTAGCAGGTCGATACGCCGGATTTCTTCTGCCCCGGCTTCTTTATGTAAATTATCTACTTGAGTCTTATTTATTTTATCTAGACACTGCAGTAGTTGTGAATTAAAGTATGGGATTTTATGTACTTTATTTTAAAGAGATGTACTATATTGAAACTGGATTTGTATAAAGATATATACATATATGTGATGAGATGAGTTTTGAATTAAATCCAGTTGATATGGAAAAATGATATTATGATTTTTATTTTCCGCTGCATATTATATTTTATTGTTATTATGGCATGCTTTATTTTATTTTTAGGCTTGCTACGGGTTCCGGATTCGAAAGAATTCCCGTTCCCCTAGCGCCGGTCATGGCCCCTATTTTGGGTCGTGACATCAATATCCACTAATAGGTTAGTAATATAACCTAAATGCTATCGTCGTACCGGTACGTACTTGGTCCTAGTGCTGCCCACTAGGTAGCACGTTCTATTAATATCTTTCATTTATATATAAAACATACATTCATAAAATAAATGATGCATGACATTAATTAAAATAACAATATAAACCATATATATATATACTAGAAATATACCAAAAATAAACCTAAGTAATTGTTAAACCATATATGCATATTTTATACAATTAAAACATACATTTCTAAAAACATGCATCCTAGAACACGTATATATAAGATAACAACTCACATTTGTCACGACCCAAAATAGGGACCATGACTGGCACTAGGGAACGGGAATTCTTTTGAATCCGGAACCCATAGCAAGCCTTAAAATAAAATAAAATAAAACATGCAATAATAATAATAATAACAACATATATAAAGTATTCTGCAGCGGAAATAAATCATAAATATTGAAATAATAGTCCACCAAATGAAATTAAATTGAATAACTCATCTCATATATAAATAAAATTTTAATACAAATTCTAGTTCAAATCTTTAAAATACATAACTCACGCAAATATAATACATAAACCCCATAACTGTTTACAACTACTGCAGTTTCTAGATTATAAAATAAATGTCATGACCCAAACTAGGAGTCTGACCAGCGCTAGGGAACGGGAATTCTTTTGAATTCGGAACCCGTAGCAAGCCTTAGAAAATAAAATCATGCAATAATTAAATAAAATACAAAAAAATTAAAATTTATCGAATCAATGTATATTATAAATACTTCAAATCCTTCTCAATGAATATATCTTTGTATAGTAATCAAATACAAATTTTCAGAGTATATAATATCAAAATAATATAATACTCTTTCGATACAATAACACTATTACTGTAGTTTCTAGAATACAAATTAGAGTTCAAAATATAAATTTGCATAAAATGGCCAGGACCAAAGAACATCGGTGAGGAACTCTAAAACTAAGGTCTGATGATGTGGGATCTCCTGAAAAAAAAATAATTGAGGGGGGTTACACCTCACTAAGTGAATTATTATACTATATATATATGCAATCTAAACTATAACAATTAGGCATTCTTATATATATATATATATATATACATTTCACATGAATGTCAAACTCTGCTTATATAAATATACAAAATACATAAAACGTTTGTTTCAATTCATGAAGGATCCATAAAACCCTAATAATAGCAACCCCAATCAACCCCATCATCACTCTAGCCATAATAGGCTCACTTGATTCCAAATAGAACACTTATTCCAAACTGGATAGCAAACTGGCCCCGAGACACTAATTCGACCGAGCTCCAACTATAATATCTCATGTTTTTAAATATTTTAATACTGCATCGGGATATGCAGTGTTAATAATTTTTTTATATATTTACGATATTTTATGAGTTGCTATTTAATTAAAATTGATTTTTAATTATTTTATATTATTTTAAGCACTTTACGTAAAATTTTCCGGGACTTGCATTTTCAGGAAAATTGAGACGTAAATTATTTATTATTAATTATTTTAAACAATTTTACGGACTTGCATGAACTCATATATATTTTTAAAGTACTAAATAACGTATATATGTGTATTTATTTATTTAACTAGGGTTTAATTAATTACCCTAATATTTTATTATTTATTAATTAATTTAATATTATTTAATTATTTTTAGTGTATAAATTATTTAATATATTGAATTATATATGTGTGGTGTATATTTAATGTGTGTGAGTTTATATTATTTTAATATATAGTGTAAAGTATATATATATACATATACATTTAATATTAAACAAAAAAATAAAGTTTGAGTTATTTACGGTTGTGTCATCGCCCACTTCTCCTTCTTCCCTGATCGGTTTCCACCCTCACCACCGCCTGCCATCCCATTTCCTCACCGTCGGTGTGCCTCCCAGCGTGTCACCTCCTTCCCCAGCCTTCCCCGCCACCAGTAGCTCCCTGTTTCGTCGAGGTTTGGCCGAAATAAGCTCGAAAAGCCGAAACTTAAGCCACCATCGTTCACGGTGTTTTCGGCCACCATTTTCGATACCACCGGTCTCTTTCTTCTCCTTGAGCTCCGGTGAGTGTGATTCCAAGCTTTGTTTCACTTAAAATGGTCTTGATTTGCTTAGGTTTTGATTTTGGTAATTCGGCCATTTTAGGGTTCTTGAATTTTTTGAACTTTGAATTGATTGATTCATGAAAAATTCCTTCACAAATTTTTCTCCCCTTAGCTTAATCTACATGTGTGAATTTTTGTAGAATTTTTGGGAATTATTTTTGATTTTTGGGTATTTTTGAATATTTTAGTATTATTTTCTAATTTTCGAAAATTAATTAATTAAATTATGAAATTGTGTTTTATGATAAATATAGGTGTTTAAATGAATTATAGAAATTTATTTGGAATTTTTATGAATTTATATGTATTTATTTTGAATTTGTTTAGGTTTATGTAATTTTGGAAAATTAGGTTAATTGTGTTTTTAATTGAAATTAATTAGTTAATTGAGTTTAATTATTGATATTATTGATAAATATTTTGAGAAAATTAATTTTGGGTAATTATACTATTTTTGGTGAATTTTTGGAGTAATTTTAGTATATTTATATATATAGGGGTATTTTGGTAATTTTATCCTAAATTGACTAAAAATGTAATTAAATCAGTTTTAATAGTTATTTAAGGTATAAAAATTATTTCTACAAATTATTTAGTATTTTTGACTAATTAAAACTATTTTTCGTAAATTATTTTCAAATTATATATATAATATATGATTTTTCTAAATAAATGAGTTTTTATCGGTTTTTATTGTGTTTTAGGGTTAATTACGTAATTTCTACTTATTAAATATATTTCTATGATATAAGGGTATTTTTGGTATTTTTTTATATTGTTCTGTGAATTGTGGACCCCGGTCGGTAAACTGTAGTTTGGAGTTCGACCGAGGGGTTGTGGATGTGATTCTGTGTCTATTTTTTTGAAGTGTGTTTTTTTGCAGGGCTCTACTCTTTGAGTAGAGAGATGTCCATTTTACAGGGGAGGTTCTGCTAAATTTTTGATAGAATTCTCGTAAAACGTGATGTCCGGTCAAATTCTGATTTTTAATTCTGTGACTAATATACTAGATTGAGTTTCTAGGATTTTCTATTAGGTTTATTCTAATGTCTGTTATTTTTGTATGTTTAGTTGCGCCGAGACCGAGGCCTAGTGGACCAGGCCCATCGAACCTATCTCGTGGGGCGCACTAAGTGTGAGTTACTATTCTATATATATATGTTTTAGGGTGCATGATTTAGAAATGTATGTTTTATTTTGATTAATTATGCATAAATAACTCAATTAGTATTTAAGTTTATTTTTAGTTTATTTTTGGTTTATCTTTGGTTTATTTTTAGTATATTGTAAATTATTTGCATGCTTTATTTAACATTTATACTTAAAATGTTTTTAAATATATTTCTAGTTTATTTTGCAAATATATTGGATTTATTTGAAGTATATATACTCGAAATATACCTGGTTTACTTTTGGTATATTTCTAGTATATATATGGTTTATGTTTCTGTTTATTTCAAATTCATGCATCATTTATTTTATGAATGTATGTTTTATAATTATAATGAAGGATATCAATAGAACGTGCTACCTAGTGGGCAACACTAGGACCGAGTACGTACCGGTACGCTTATAGCATTTAGGCTATATTACTAACTTGTTCGAGGATATTTATTTGATATGATTATTTGATGTGTGAGATATGGTTTGGAGGTGTGATTGCTGGAGCTTAGTTGACCTAGTGTCTTAGGGCCAATCACACTGACAGTCAGACTGCTAGAGCTCAGTTGACTTAGTGTCTCGAGGCCAGTCTACTGTCCAAATGGATCAAGTGATTATATTGGAATAAGTGAGCCTATATGGCTAGAGTGTTGTCTAATACTGTTTTTGAGGTTGCGATATTCTAGGGTTCTATTAGATCCTTTATAAATGGTGAATTTCAATAAATATATATAAAATGATTTTATTGCATCTGTGTGTATTTGCTTGTATATACATACATTTTATATATATACTTTTGATTGTGTGCATTGGCATTTAGTATGCATGTATATATATTATAGTAATTCATTCAATGAGGTCTGACTCCCCTCCATTGACCATTTTTTTCAGGAGACTCTTCGTCTTCAGACCTCAGTAGCAGGCCTATACGCCGAATTTCTTCCACCCCGGCTTCTTTATATAAACTGCTTATCTGAGTCTTGAGTTTTATTTTTATAATCTAGACACTGTAGTAGTTGTATAAAGTCGCAAGATATGTACTTTAAATATTTGAATTGAAACTTGTATTAACGAATTTATTTATATATATGAGATATGGATTTGATTTAAATCCCGTGGTGGATTATTATTTTGATATTTATGATTTTATTCCGCTGCACAGTATATATTGAAATGTGTTATTATTATTGCATAATTATTATATTTTAGGCTTGCTACGGGTTCCGGATTTGAAAAAATTCTCATTCCCTAGCGCTAGTCATGGCCCCTATTTTGGGTCGTGACACCAGCAGTTTGGCTGTCAGTGTGATTGGCCCCAAGACCCCTAGTCAACCGAGCCCCATCAATCATACTATTCATCACCTCACATCTCTATTAACCAAATAGATCATTCATTCCACTATGGACAGTAGACTGGCCCCGAGACACTAAGTCAATCGAGCTCCAGCAGTCTGACTGTCAGTGTGATTGGCCCCGAAACCCCTAGTCAACCAAGCTACAACAATCACACTATCTAACATACCATTAATCTTAGTCAAATCCATCAAATCAATTATAATCACCACAATTATTTCTCACTCAACCCTTATCTATCGCACCGGTATGTACACGGTCCTAGTGCTGCCCACTAGGAAGCACGTTCTATTGATATCCTTCATTTAAATAAATCATTCATTCAGAAAATAATTAATATAGAACAATATTCATAATAGTAAAACCAACCATATATATATATATATATATATATATACAAAAAATATACCTAAAATATACCCAGTATATTTCAGGTATATATATATATATATATGTCAAATAAAATATGAAATAAACTAAAGATAAATCATTAATATAGTTAAAAAAATTAAATGTATAACAATAATATAACATGCATTTTCTTAAAAATATACCTAAATATACAAAAGATATGCCCTAAGTACACAAATCATTTAATAAAACATTTATGTATAAATGTTCATTTAAATATGTGTTTAGGTTTAACATATATTCACATTCTACCAAAATAACCTAATTTTCTAGCATGCATAAATCACAATTAAACCCTAAGTGTACCACTAATGTTTTAGGTTTCAATTAATAATAAAACATACATTTATATGGGGAAATATATAAAAAAATATACCAAAAATAGACTTAAAAACAATTTAAGTGTAGGTTTATAATTTAGCATGCAATTATTTAAGAATAAACCTAAAATATACTGAAACTATACCTAAAGTATACTAATCATTTAATAAAATAATTATGTCTAAATGTACATTTTAAACATGTATATATATTAAAATGTATTAAACATAAACCTAAATGTTTAATGTGCATATACCAAAATATCATCAATAATTATTTAACATGCATATATATATATATATACAAAAGTACAACCCTAGATATACCAAAATATTATAACTTAAATCACTTTAAGGACATAAAATGAAAATAAAAAACCCTAATTGATGCATCTTATATACAATGCATATATATATAGTATAATAACTCACATGTTAGCGCTCCACGAGACAAACTCAGCGGGCCTGATCCGTTAGGCCTCAGTCTCAATGCAACTAAACAAAAAAATGACAACATGAAATTAGAATAAATTTAACGAAAATTCTAAAGACTCGATCTAGAATTTTAAACACATAATTATAATAGAGATTTGACCAGATATCATGTTTTACGAGAATTCTATCGAAAATCCGATAGAACCTCCCCTGTAAAACGGACATCTCTTTACTCAAAGAGTAGAGCCGGTCCTACAAAGAAAACACACTTTGGAATAACACCAAATTCACAACCACAATCCCTCTGTCAGACTCCAAACTACAATTCATCGACCGAGGTTCACAATTTACAGAATAATTACAAAATACTTGTAATATCCCGTAATTTTAAAAATATTTTTACACTGTACCGGGATATACAGTGTCAATAATTTTTATGCATTATACGATGTTTTTATGAGTTAATATGTATTTTAAACCTATTTTAATTACTGTCTATTATTTTCAGTATTTTACGTAAAATTTTCCCGGGACTTTCATTTTCGGGGAAATTTTCACGTAAACAATGTATTATTAATTATTTTAAATGTATTTACGGACTTGCATGAACTCATACATATTTTTAAATTATTAAATAAAGCCTGTGTGTGTATATTTAATTAGGGTTTATTATTACCCTAATATTTTATTATTTATTTATTATTATTTGATTATTTTATTTATTATTAAATTATTAAAATTTATTATTTTTTTTCTTTTTTCTTTTTTTTTCTTTTTCTTTTCCTTTTTCTTTCTTTTTCTTTTCTTTTCTCTTTCCTTTTCTTTCTTTTTCTTTTTCTTCTTCTTCTTCTTTCTTCTCCCGTGGGTGCCGCCGGACCACCATTTTTGCCACCGTGGTTTCTCCCTCCTCCGGCCACCGTTTTCGACACCGCCGGTCTCTATCTTCTCCTTGAGCTCCGGTGAGTGTTATTCTAGCTTTTGTTTGAGCTAAAATGGTCTAGAATTGCTTAGGTTTTGAGTTGAAGTTTTCGGCCACTTTTGGTTTTTGATTTTTTTGAGCTTCAATTTGGATGATTCATGGAAACTTCCTTCACAAATGTTGTTCCTGGTAGATTAATCTTCATGTATGAATTTTTGTAGAATTTTTGGAGATTGTTTGGATTTTTGGGTATTTTTGAATATTTTAATATTATTTTCTAATTTTCGGAAATTAATTATTTAAATTATGAAATTGGAGTTTATGGTTGAATTAGGTGTTGAAATGAATTATAGGAATTTATTTGGAATTTTTATGAATTTCTAAGTATTTATTTTTAATTATTGAAGTTTATGTGATTTTGTAAAATTAAGTTAATTGTGTTTTAAATTGAATTTAATTGGTTAATTGAGTTTAATTATTGATGTTATTGATAAATATGTTGAGAAAATTAATTTTGGATAATTGTATGATTTTTAGTGAATTTTTGAAGTAATTTAGGTATATATATATATATAGGGGTATTTTGGTAATTTTACCCTAAATTGTCTAAAAATGTAATTTAATTGGTTTTAATATTTATTTAAGGTATAAAAATGATTTCTACAAAATATTTGGTATTTTTAACTAATTAAAACTATTTTTCGTGAATTATTTTCAATTATATATATAATATATACGGTTTTCAAATAAAATGAGTTTTAATCGATTTTTATAGTGTTTCAAGGTCAATTATGTAATTTTTATTTATAAAATGTATTTTATGATTTAAGGATATTTTTGGTATATTTGAATATATTTTCTGTGTTTGTGGACCCCCGGTCGACAGATTGTAGTCTGGAGTCCGACCGAGGGGTTGTGATTGATTGTGGTGTTTATTTTTGAAGTGTATTTTCTTTGCAGGGTCGGCTCTACTCTTTTGAGTAGAGAGATGTCTGTTTTACAGGGGAGGTTCTGCCGGATTTCCGGTAGAATTCTCGTAAACGTGATATCCAGTCGAGCCCTAATTTTCGATTCTGTATTTAATACTCTAGATTGAATTCTAGGATTTCTGTTAGGGTTATTCTGATGTCGAGTAATTATTTCTTGTTTAGTTGCGCCGAGACCGAGGGGTTAGTGGACCAGGCCCGTCGGACCCGTCTCGTGGAGCGCATTAGGTGAGTTACTATATTATATATATATGCTTAGGATGCATGATTTAGAAAATGCATGTTTTATTTTGACTAATTATGCATAAATAATATGATTTATATTCAAGTATATTTTTGGTATATTTTTGGTATATAATAAATTATATACATGTTTTATTAATAAAATATATTTAAAATGTTTTTAAATATATTTTTAGTTTAATTCATGATTTGATTGAATTTATTTGACGTATATATACTCAAAATATACTTGGTTTATGTTTGGTATATTTTCGGTATATATATGGTTTATATTGTTGATTTATTTAAATTCATGCATCATGTATTTGTGAATGAATGTTTTATTATTTATTACTGAAGGATATCAATAGAACGTGCTACCTAGTGGGCAGCACTAGGACCGAGTACGTACCGGTGCGCCTATAGTTTTAGGCTTTATTACTGACTATTTGTGGATATCGATTTGATTATGATTATTGATATGTGTGAGATGTGGTTTGGGTGTGATTGCTGGAGCTCGGTTGACCAAGTGTCTCGGGGCCAATCACACTGGCAGTCAAACTGCTGGAGCTCGTTGACTTAGTGTCTCGGGGCCAGTCTACTGTCCATATGGATTAAGTGGATATATTTGGAATCAGTGAGCCTGTATGGCTAGAGTGTTGTTTAACACTATTTTTCTGAGGTTGCGATATTCTAGGGTTCTATGTGATCCTTCATAAAAGTTGATTTTCAAACAAAATATATAAAATGATTTTTCTGCATCTGTATGAACTTGCCTGTATATATACATATTACTCATATACTGTTGACTGTATGCATTATCACTTAGAGTGTATGTATATATACTATAGTAATTCACTCAGTGAGGTCTGACTCCCCTCCGTTGACTATTTTTCAGGAGAGTCAACTTCCTCAGACCTCAGTAGCAGGTCGATACGCCGGATTTCTTCCGCCCCGGCTTCTTTATGTAAATTGTCTACTTGAGTCTTATTTATTTTATCTAGACACTGCAGTAGCTGTAAATTACAGTATTGGATTTTATGTATTTGTTTTAAAGAGATGTATTATGTTAAAACTGGATTTGTATAAAGATTATACATTTATGAGATTATATATGCGATGTGATGAGTTTTGAATTATATCCAGTTGAGATGGATGATATTGTAATATTTATGATATTTATGATTTTATTTTCCGCTGCACATATATATATTATATGGTTATTGTTATTGCATGATTATTTTTATTTTTAGGCTTGCTACGGGTTCCGGATTCGAAAGAATTCCCGTTCCCTAGCGCCGGTCATGACTCCTGTTTTGGGTCGTGACAATACTGAAAATGCCCTTTTATAGTAAAAATACATTTTATAATTCCAAATTACATAATTAACCCTAAAACTTATTAAAAACCGATAAAAACTTATTTATTTAGAAAAATCGTATAATATACATATAATTTGAAAATAATTTACGAAAAATAGTTTTAATTAGTTAAAAATACTAACTAATTTTTAGAAATCATTTTTATACCCTAAATAACTATTAAAATCGATTTAATTACATTTTTAGCCAATTTAGTATAAAATTACCAAAATACCCCTATATATATATTTACTAAAATAAATCAAAAAATTCACCAAAAATAATAAAATTACTAAAAATTAATTTTCTAAACATATAATTCAATAATATCAATAAATATACTCAATTTACCAATTTATTTCAATTAAACACATAATTAACCCTATTTTTCAAAATTACATAAACTTAATAAATTCCAAATAAATATATAAAAATTCACAAAAATTACAAATAAATTTATATAATTCGTTTTAACACCTATAATTACCATAAAAAATAATTTCATAATTTAATTAATTAATTTTCGAAAATTAGAAAATAATAATAAAATAATAAAAAATACCCAAAAATCAAAATAAATTCCAAAAATTCTACAAAAATTAAAGAATGTAGATTGACCTTCTAGGATCAAATTTTGTGAAGTGATTTTTCATGAATCAATCAAATTGAAGCTCAAAAAAAATTGAAACCCTAAATGGCTGAAATGAAGAAATTGAAACCTAGGAAAATCTAGCCCATTTTAAGTGAAACAAAGCTTGGAATCACACTCACTAGAGCTCAAGGAGAAGATAGAAATCAGTGGCATTGAATTTGGTGGCCGGAATCACGTCGATCAGAGCTTGATCGATTTTCGGCTTCTTTGAGAAAAATCGATAAAAACTCTCCGGAAAAGGAGCTTCAAGCATTGGGAATGGCTGGCAAGGGAGGAGGAAGACAGAGGGGTGTAGTGATGGCAAGAAACAGAGGTCACAGTGGCCGTAAATAGTGAAAAACTCATCAGGAGGGAAGAAGGTGAAGATAGTGGCAAAACTGTAAATAAAGCAAACTTCTGATTTTTGATAAATAATAATGTATATATGTGGAATAAAATTCCTATATTGTAAATAATATTTAAAATCACATTTTAAAATCACAAAAATTTTTAAAAAATACACATTTAGCCTTAAAATAATAAATACACTAATTATTTACATAATATTCTAAAATTATCACAATTAACTAATAAAATCTCAAATATTATATAATATTAATAAAAATTCAACTTTTACAATTATTCAACATAACATAACAAAATTCACATTTAATTGCTTAAATAGTTTAATTATATAATAAAATTAGTTTAAAAACCCATTTTATTTCCATAATATAAATATATTATTTGAAAATAATTTTTGAAAAATAGTATTAATTAGTTAAAAATAGTGATTAATTTGTAAAAATCATTTTAATACCTTAAATAATGATAAAATCAACTAAAACATAATATTTAACTATAATTAACACAAAATTACACATTTACCCCTATAATATCAAATATCAATATACTAAAATATACTAAATAGTTTCCTCCAAAAATTATAAAATCATTAAAATTATTTAATCAACATACTACTATACTAATATCAACCAAAACACATATTTATCCAACAATTTCTATAAAAATACATATTTAACTCAATATTCCAAAATATACATAAACTATAAATATTTATAAAAATTATATAATAATCCCAAAAATTAATTTCTCAACACCAAAATTAATAACAATTTATAATAACAATAATTTAACCAAATTCATAATTAAAATAATTAATTAACAAAAATTCATTTTTAATTATTAAAAAATTCAATAATTAACCAAAAATCAAATAAATTAAAAATACTTATGAGTAGATTAAGATGCAGAGATCATCATTTCTAAAAGAAATTATCAAAAATCAACTAAACTCAAGCTAAAAAAAAATAAAAAGAAATTTGACATCAACTAAAAATATGTAAAAACTCACCATTAACTGAGTTTGAGCTCAACTCATGGCTAAAATCATCTTCTTCAAAGCTTAAGAAGTCGAACTAGCCAAGAAATACCAGCTCTCACCGTCGGGAAGTCATCAGCGACCTCTTACCAGGCTGCTGCCCGCTGCTGCTTTGGCTATTCTTGCTAGTTCTAGCGGCTTATGCAGCTTTTCAAGGACGATGATGACGGGAAGGAGAAGATGGTGGCGCTGGTAAAGGTAGAGCAATCACGAGGAAGAAGAAGAAGCACAGTGATAATAGAGGGTACAGTTTGCGCGAGGAAGACAAGAAGAAGGAGGCTGCATTTTGATCTTTCTTTCTTCCATTTTGTATATATATATATATATATTGTAATATCCCGAGTTTTTAAATATTCTTATGCTGCATCGGGATATACAATGTTAATAATTTTTGTATGTATTTATAATATTTTATGAGTTTGTTATTTGATTAAAACTAATTTTAATTATTTTATATTATTTTAAGTAATTTACGTAAAATTTTCCCAGGAATTATATTTTCGGGGAAATTGACACGTAAATAATTTAATACTAACTATTTTGACTAATTTTACGAATTTGCATGAACTCATATATAATTTTTAAAGTGCTAAAATAAAATGTATATATGTATATTTATTTAAATTAAATTAGGGTTTAATTAATTACCTTAATTTTTATTATATAGTTTTAATATTAATTAAATAATTATATATGAGTATATATGTGTATATATTATTAAAATATATGTGTGGTGTATATTTAATGTGTGTGAGATTTTATATTATTATAATATATAGTGTGAATATATATATATATATATATATATATATATATATATATATATATATATATATATATATATATATATATATATATATATATATATATATATGTATATACATAATTTATTATCAAAAATATAAAGTTCCCATTATTTATGAAATTGCCACTCCTTCCTCTCCTTCTTCCCGATCGTTCCCATCCACTTTCTGGCACCAATCATGTGATTTTCTTCCTGTCACTGTGCCTCCCGGCGAGCCACCATCATCCTCAGCCTGTTCCGTCGCCAGCAGCACCCGTTTCCGGCGTCGATGAAGCTTGTTTTGGCCGGAAAGCCGAAACTCATCTCCACCGTCGTTCACAGTGATTCCGGCCACCGTTTTCGACACCGTCGGTATCTATCTTCTCCTTGAGCTCCGGTGAGTGTGATTCCAAGCTCTGTTTCACTTAAAATGTTCTAGATTTCCCTAGGTTTTGATTTTTCAATTTCGGCCTATTAGGGTTCTTGATTTTTTTAGCTTCAATTTGATTGATTCATGAAAAATTCCTTCACAAACTTTGATCCTAGTATCTTAATCTTAATTTTGGAATTTTTTTGGAATTTTTGAAATTTATTTAGATTTTTGGGTATTTTTAATTATTTTATTAATATTTTCTAATTTTTGAAAATTAATTAATTAAATTATGAAATTATGTTTTATGGTAATTATAGGTGTTGAAATGAATTATAGAAATTTATTTGTAATTTTTGTGAATTTTTATGTATTTATTTTGAATTTATTTAGTTTATGTAATTTTGAAAAAAATAGGGTTAATTATGTGTTTAATTGAAATTAAATGGTTAATTAAGTATATTTATTGATATTATTGAAATATATGTTGAGAGAATTAATTTTAAGTAATTGTATTTTTTTTGGTGAATTTTTGGATTTATTTTAGTATATTTCTATATATAGGGGTATTTTGATAATTTTACACTAAATTGGCTAAAAATGTAATTAAATTGGTTTTAATAGTTATTTAGGGTGAAAAAATGATTTCTAAAAATGATTTAGTATTTTTAACTAATTAAAACTATTTTTCATAAATTATTTTCAAATATATATATAATATACGATTTTTCTAATAAAATGAGTTTTTATCGATTTTTAATGTGTTTTAGGGTTAATTATGTAATTTCTACTTATAAAATGTATTTTTATTATATAAGGGTATTTTTGGTATTTTTGTGAATATTCCGTGAATTGTGAACCTCGATCGGTAATTGTAGTTTGGAGTCCGACCGAGGGATTGTGGTTGTGTTTTGTGTGTATTTCGAAGTGTATTTCTTTGCAGGACCGGCTCTACTCTTTGAGTAGAGACATGTTCATTTTACAGGGGAGGTTCTGCCGAATTTTTGGTAGAATTCTCGTAAAACATGATATTCGGTCAAATTCTGATTTTAATTCTGTGTCCAGTATTCTAGATCGCGTCTTTAGAACTTCTGTTAGATTTATTCTGATTCCTGTCATTATTTGTTTGTTTAGATGCACCGAGACCGAGGCCTAATGGACCAGGCCCGTCGGACCCATCTTGAGGAGCGTAATAATAGTGAGTTGTTATTATATATATATGCTCTAGGGTGCAATGATTTTAGAAATATATATGTTATTTTGATTAAATATGCATAATGATTTAATTAGTACTTAAGTTTATTTTTAGTTTTGTCACGACCCAAAACAGGGGGCCATGACCGGCGCTAGGGAACGGGAATTCTTTCGAATCCGGAACCCGTAGCAAGCCTAAAAATAAAATAAACATGTAATAGTAATAACAATATATAATGCACTAACTGGATTTAAATCAAATCCTCATCATCACATATATATATAAAATCTTTTAATACAATTCCAGTTCAAATATAATACAACATCTCTTTAATAATTTAATGACTACTGCAGTGTCTAGATAAAATAAAACTCAAGACTCAGGGAAGCAGTTTACACAAAGAAGCCGGGGGCGGAAGAAATCCGGTGTACAGGCCTGCTACTGAGGTCTGAAGATGATGACTCTCCTGAAAAATTAGTCAACGGAGGGGGAGTCAGACCTTACTGAGTGAATTACTATAATACATATACATGCATACTAAATGCCAATACACACAGTCAAAGGTATATATAATATGTATATATACAAGGAAATGCACACAGATGCAAGAAATTCATTTTATATATTTCATTAAAAATCACAGTTCATGAAGGATCAAATAGAACCCTATGATATCGCAACCTCAAATAGTGTTAGATAACACTCTAGCCATTCAGGCTCACTTAATCCAAATATATCCACTTAATCCATTTAGACAGTAGACTGGCCCCGAGACACTAAGTCAACCGAGCTCCAGCAATCTAACTGTCAGTGTGATTGGCCTCGAGACACTTGGTCAACCGAGCTCCAGCAATCACACCTCCAAACCATATCTCACACATCAAATAATCATATACAATCAATATCCACAAATGGTTAGTAGTATAGCCTAAATGCTATAAGCGTACTGGTACGTACTCGCGTTCTATTGATATCCTTCATTAATAATATAAAACATTCATTCACAAATAAATGATGCATGAATTTAAATAAAATAACAATATAAACCATATATATATACTGGAAATATACCAAAAATAAACCAAGTATATTTCAAGTATATATACGTCAAATAAATCCAATCAATTATAAATTAAGCTAGAAATATATTTAAAAATATTTTAAATATAATTTATTAATAAAGCATGCATATAATTTAATATATATCGAAAGTAAACCAAAAATAACTAAAAATAAACTTAGGTAATAATTGAATTATTCATGCATAAATTATCAAAATAAAACATATTTTTCTAAATCATGCACCCTAAACATATATACATAATATAGTAACTCACACTTAGTGCGCTCCACGAGATAGGTCCGACGGGCCTGGTCCACTAGGCCTCAGTCTCGGCGCAACTAAACAAACAATAACGACAGAAATCATAATAAACCTAATAGAAAATCCTAGAACTCGATATAGAATATTAAACACTGAATCGAAATTAGGGTTCGACCGAACATCACGTTTTATGAGAATTCTACCAAAAATTCGGTAGAACCTCCCCTGTAAAACGGACATCTCTCTACTCAAAGAGTAGAGCCGACCCTGCAAAGAAACACACTTCGAAAAATAGGCTCAACCACTCATCCACAACCCCTCGGTCGGACTTCAAACTACAATCTACCGACCGGGGTCCACAATCACATAATAATTTCAGAAATACCAAAAATACCCTTATAACATAGAAATTCATTATATAAGTAAAAATTACATAATTAACCTTAAAACACTGTAAAAACCGATAAAAACTCATATATTATATATATAATAAAAATAATTCACAAAAATTAGTTTTAATTAGTTAAAAATACTAAATAATTTGTAGAAATCATTTTTATACCTTAAATAACTATTAAAACCAATTAAAATTACATTTTTAGCTAATTTTGTGTAAAATTACTAAAATACCCCTATATATAAATATACTATAATTACTCCAAAAATTCACCAAAAATAGTATAATTATCCAAAATTAATTTTCTCCACATATTTATCAATAATATCAATAATTAAACTCAATTTACCAATAAATTTCAATTAAAAACACAATTAACCTAATTTTCCCAAAATTACATAAACCTAAATAATTCAAATTAAATACATAGAAATTCATAAAAATTCCAAATAAATTCCTATAATTCATTTCAACACCTATAATTATCATAAAACACAATTTCACAATTTATTTAATTAATTTCCGAAAGTTAGAAAATAATATTAAAATATTCAAAAATACCCAAAATTCAAAATAATCTCCAAAAATTCCACAAAAATTCATACATGTAGATTAACTACTAGGATCAACATTTGTTAAGGGACTTTTCATGAATCAACAAGAAAAATTCAAAAAAAGTCAAAAACCTAATTCGGCCAAATTGAGAAAAATGAAAAAACAAGAAATTTAAGGCCATCTAAGCTTAAACCAAAGCTAGAATCATGATTACCGTTGTTAGAGGAGTCCAAAGACACCAGAAACGTGAAGTTTGGTGGCCGGAATTGTAAGTTGTGAAGAAAATGGGATTTTCGGCCAAAAATGGAAGAAGGGAGTTGGCCAGCGCCGGGGAAGGAGACTAGGGGCGGCGGAGCAGCTGGCTGGGAAGGGCGGAGATGTTGGCGGCACACAGACAGTAGGTGGTCGGGATTTGCAATGGTGAGGGTTGATGGAGGACGGGTTTCGGGAAGAAATGAGGAAGAAGAAGAAAAGAAAAAGAAAAGAAAAGAAAAAGAAAAAGAAAAAGAAAAGAAAAAAAAGAAAAATAATAATAATAAAATATATATATTTTAATATAGTATATTAATAAAATACTTGGGAAAATCACACACCACACATTATTATAATAATTTAAAATTTAATAATAAATAAAATAATTAAATAACAATAAAATTAATAAACAAATAATAAAATATTAGGGTAATATTAATTAAACCCTAATTAAATAAATACGTAGACATATATACGGTGTTTAGTATTTTAAAAATATGTATGAGTTCATGCAAGTCCGTAAATCTATTTAAAATAATTAATAGTAAATTATTTACGTGAAAATTTCCTCGAAAATGCAAGTCCCAGGAAAATTTTACGTAAAGCACTTAAAATAATAATAAAAAATTAAAATTAGCTTTAATTAAATAGCAAACTCATAAAAATTTCATAAATATATACAAAAATTATTAACTTTGCATATCCCGATGCAGTATAAAAATATTTAAAAACACGGGATATTACAGTCTCCCCCACTTACAAGAATTCGTCCCCGAATTCCAGAAAGAAAAGATTACAGGATCAAGAAGGAAAGATATATGGGTAAGAAGCTCGCATCTCAGCTTCAGTCTCCCACGTATGCTCCTCAACTCTATCGCTATGCCATAGAACCTTGACCATCAGAATCTGTTTCGAACGCAACTGTCGAACTTGATAATCAACGATCGCCACAGGTTCTTCCACAAACGTCAAATCTTCACTCACATCTACACTGTCGGGCTGCAACATGTGTGAAGGGTCTGAGATATACTTCCTCAACATCGAGATATGAAACACCAGATGCACTTATGACATACTCAGAGACAAATCCAATCGATATGCAACAGTGCCAACTCTCTCCAGAATCTCAAACGGTCCGATATATCTCGTTGCTAACTTACCCTTCCTGCCAAATCTCATCACACCCCTTCATCGGAGATACCTTCAGAAAAACAAAATCTCCAACCTGAAACTCCACATCTCTGCGCCTAGGATCCGCATAACTCTTCTGTCTGCTAACTGCGGTCTCTAATCTTTGCTTAATCATGGTGACTTTCTCTGCAGCATCCTGAACCATCTCAGGTCCAGTCAAGGCTCTCTCACCAATCTCATCCCAACTCAAAGGGGATCTACACTTCCTTTCATATAACGCCTCATATGGTGTTATACCAATACTGCTATGGTAGTTGTTATTATATGCAAACTCAACGAGTGGCAAATGATCATCCCAGCTACCTCCCAAATCCAAGACACACATCCTCAAAATATCTTCCAGTGTCTGGATCGTCCTCTTAGACTGACCATCTGTCTGAGGATGAAAAGCAGTACTGAAGTCCAACCTAGTGCCCATCGCTTCCTGCAACTTCTGCCAAAAACGAGAAGTAAACATTGAACCTCTATCTGACACAATGGACACAGGTACTCCATGAAGGCATACAATATGCTTCACATATAGCTTCGCCAATCTGGCAACAGAATAAGTGGCTTTCACAGGTAAGAAATGTGCATACTTCGTCAATCTGTCTACAATCACCCAGATGGAATTGTATCCATCCTTAGAACGAGGTAAACCTACCACAAAATCCATAGCTATCCTTTCCCACTTCCACTCAGGAATAGGAAGAGGTTGAAGCTTCCTAGAAGGCTTCTGATGTTTAGCTTTCACTTGCTGACACGTCAGACATTTAGCAACATAATCAGCGACATCCTTCTTCAATCCATCCCACCAGTATAAATCTCTGATACTGTGGTACATCTTAGTAACACCTGGATGTACGCTATAGGGTGTAGAATGTGCTTCCTCTAGGATCTCTTCTCTCAAATCATCCACATCAGGAACACACAATCTACCACTGATCCACAACACACCATCATCATCAAGTGTGAAATCAGTGAACTTCCCTTCTCTGACATTCTCTGCAAGCTCTTCCAGAATAGGATCTCGGCTCTGAGCTGCTTTAATCCTATCCCTCAGTACAGATCATACTTTAAATTGAGCTAGCAGTCCACTTGATATACTAATCTTCATCATCAGACCTTGATCCACTAGCAGATGCAATTCCTGGATCAATGGTCTCCTCTCAACACTGATGTGAGCAAGACTGCCTGAGGACTTCCTACTCAAGGCATCTGCTACCACATTAGCTTTACTCGGATGATATAAAATCTCGCAATCATAATCCTTCAACAATTCCAACCATCTCCTCTGCCTCAAATTAAAATCTCGCTGTTGGAAAATGTATTTAAGGCTCTTGTGATCAGTAAATATCTCACAAGTCACCCCGTACAGATAATGTCTCCAAATCTTCAAAGCAAAGATCACTGCAGCCATCTCTAGGTCATGTGTAGGATAGTTCTATTCATGCTTCTTCAACTGCCTTAAAGCATAGGCTATCACCCTACCATTCTGCATCAACACACAACCAAGGCCAACTCTAGAGGCATCATAATAGACTGTGAACTTGTCCACACTATTAGGCAAAGCTAATACTGGTGCTGTGGTCAACTTCTCCTTCAATAACTGGAAACTATTCTCACAAGCTTCTGATCACTCGAATCTGACATTCTTCTGAGTCAAGCGAGTCATAGGGGCTGTAATTCTGGAAAAATCCTACACAAACCGCCTATAATACCCGGTTAAACCTAGAAAACTACGAATCTCAGTGACAGAAGTCGGTCTAGGCCACTCAGACACTACTTTAATCTTCTGTGGATCAACCTGAATACCTTCTTTAGACACTACGTGTCCAAGAAAAGAAACACTCTCCATCTAGAAATCACACTTCGAGAATTTAGCATAAAGCTGATGATCTCTCAGTGTCTACAATACAATCCTCAAGTGATATACATGCTCCTCCATACTCCTCGAATAAATCAGTATATCATCGATGAAGACTACCATAAACTGATCCACATATGGTCTGAATACCCTGTTCATCAGGTCCATAAAAGCTGCTGGTGCATTATTCAAACCAAAAGACATCACCAGAAACTCATAATGGCCATATCGAGTGTGAAATGCCATTTTAGGAACATCGGCTTCACTAATCCGTAGCTGATGATAACCCGACCTCAAGTCAATCTTAGAAAAGAACTGTGCATCCTGTAGCTGGTCAAACAAGTCATCTATCCTCGGGAGAGGATACTTGTTCTTCACTCTCACCTTGTTCAACTCTCTGTAGTCAATGCACAGTCTTAGGGTACCATCCTTCTTCTTCACAAACAGGACTGGTGCACCCTAAGGAGAAACACTGGGTCTAATGAAACCTTTATCCAACAACTCTTGCAACTGCTCCTTCAACTCTTTCAACTCTGCAGGAGCCATTCTATAGGGTGGCATAGATATAAGAGTAGTACTTGGAACCACATCTATGCAGAACTCAATCTCTCTGTGAGGTGGTAAACCTGGCAACTCCTCGGGAAAAACATCAGGAAACTCACAAGAAATAGGAACATCTGTGAGTGACAACTTCTCCACTGAAGTATCCCTGACCAATGCCAAATATCCCTGACATCCTTTCCTCAATAACTTCCTAGCCGTAATAGCAGAAATAAGATTCTGAGGTGTTGAACTCCTATCACCAACAAACTTAAAATCTTCTTCATCAGGAATTCTAAAAGTCACCTCTTTATTCCTGCAATCTACCATGACATAGTGCTGAGATAACCAATCCATTCCCAGAATAACATCAAACTCCATCACATCCAACAAAATCAAATTAGCGGGTAATTCTCTACCTCCCACGAGAACTGGACAACCAGAAAGAACAATATCGGTGTCTAAAGAATCGCTCAGAGGAGTGGCAACAGACAAAGGAAAAGCCATCCTCGAAGCTTGCCAACAAGATTTAGAAGCAAAAACGGGAGAAATAAATGAATGTGTGGCACCCGGATCAAACAAAACCCATGCATCCAGGTAACAAACAGAAACAATACTTGCCATGACTGCATTAGATGCCTGAGCATCCTATTGAGTGAGATGGAAAACTCTGGCCTGACCTCGACCTCCTTGCTGACTAGTAGAAGCCTGGCCAACACCTCTGGCACCCCCCTCTAGTACCTCTACCATGACTCTATTGTGGAACAAGCTGA
The DNA here is from genome assembly GCA_947683625.1 of Mallotus nudiflorus. Taxonomy (NCBI): domain Eukaryota; kingdom Viridiplantae; phylum Streptophyta; class Magnoliopsida; order Malpighiales; family Euphorbiaceae; genus Mallotus; species Mallotus nudiflorus. The sequence goes on along the minus strand of CANTUR010001759.1, from coordinate 70,767 downwards.
GTGGAACTCTGATGCTGGGCTGGAGGTAACTGAAATGGCACTGGTGTAGCACTAGCAATCGACTAATGTGAAAATCGTAAAATCTACGGCTGCTAATACCCGGAATAAGGACACGATCTGGCAAAATGTCCTGTCTGCCCGCATCTGAAACATGTCAGTGGTGTCAGATAACACGGTCCTTGATGGACTCTACCGTAGGTCTGGCAAACATTGGCTGCTGATCCAGAACTACGACCACTGCTGCTGCTCGAAGCACCTGACCCAAATCTGAACGATCTATGCTGACCTCCATGGCCATGTCTACTGCTTTGATGCACTCGCTGCTGCTGCCTCTGACTCTGCTGAGTCAGACCTCACTGTTGACTACTCGAGCCAATATGAAAACTCGAATACAGAGCAGCCTGCAATCCACTCGACTGAACTCCCAGCTGGTAATAATCAGGCATCGCTCCCTGCCTAACTAGCCTCAGCTCAATCTCCTTGGCTAACTCAATCACAGACTCCAGAGTAAGGCCTGCTATAGGCATACCAGCAAAAGCTGAACCCAACCCAGTAACGTAGGTAGTGACTGCAAAATACTGATCTCACATCAGATCCTCTGCATATCTACCCAGACGAAGAAACTCTCGAGTGTACTCCTCTACAGATCGATCTCCACGAGAGATACTGGTCAGTCGAAGACGATAGCTCAAATGAAGTGGCTCTAGACACAATCTCCTTATAAATCTCTCTCGAAACTGAGCCCAGGTCATCGTCATCATATAAGGCTGGATCATCTAAATGAACCAATCTAAGGCTGGTCCCTCGACAGACAACTCAATGATCATGATCCGCTGGTACTCGGTATGAGTAGTCCGAGTCCGAGTCTCGATCGCATGCAGAAAATCTAACGGATCGAAAGTCCCATCAAAAGCTGCCAACTTTGGCATAGAATAAAGCTGCCTCAGGGTCAGACATACCCTGTTAATAGGCAGGCTGAACAACTGGAGGAACAGGAACATCAAACTCAGGCTCTACAGGCTCCTTGTCCTGTAACTCTCTCTGCCTATAGTGACCTGCCGCTCCTCGAGGTTTACCTTTGCCATGACCTCTACGTCTAACTGGCTGCTCAGGAGGTAAAACCTCGTCCTAAAAAGACTCATCATCCTCGGCCTCAACGACCGATGGAGCGACACGCGCTCGCCTCCTCATTCTCAAAAGACCAACGGAAAGATTCAGACAAAATAGATAACGGAGGAATAACGCAGAAAACTAAAGCAAGGAATACTTATCAAGACATATTCGAACCTAATTCACTGCAGTAGTTTCCAAAAGAAAACACAACTTTGAAAACTAGGGCCACAACTCACACAACTAAGCCCTGACACAGAACCTCGCTCTGATACCAACTTTGTCATGACCCAAAACAGGGGCCATGATCGGCGCTAGGGAACGGGAATTCTTTCGAATCCGGAACCCGTAGCAAGCCTAAAAATAAAATAAACATGCAATAGTAATAACAATATATAATGCAGCGGAAATAAAAGTCATTAATATAATAATAACATATGCACTAACTGGATTTAAATCAAATCCTCATATATATATATATATATATATAAAATCTTTTAATACAATTCCAGTTCAAATATAATACAACATCTCTTTAATAATTTAATGACTACTGCAGTGTCTAGATAAAATAAAACTCAAGACTCAGGGAAGCAGTTTACATAAAGAAGCCGGGGCGAAAGAAATCCGGCGTACAGGCCTGCTACTGAGGTCTGAAGATGATGACTCTCCTAAAAAATTAGTCAACGGAGGGGAGTCAGACCTCACTGAGTGAATTACTATAATATATATACATGCATACTAAATGCCAATACACACAGTCAAAGGTATATATAATATGTATATATACAGGCAAATACACACAGATGCAAGAAATTCATTTTATATATTTCATTAAAAATCACAGTTCATGAAGGATCAAATAGAACCCTATGATATCGCAACCTCAAACAGTGTTAGATAACACTCTAGCCATTCAGGCTCACTTAATCCAAATATATCCACTTAATCCATTTAGATAGTAGACTGGCCCCGAGACACTAAGTCAATCGAGCTCCAGCAGTCTGACTGTCAGTGTGATTGGCCCCGAGACACTTGGTCAACCGAGCTCCAACAATCACACCTCCAAACCATATCTCACACATCAAATAATCATATACAATCAATATCCACAAATGGTTAGTAGTATATCCTAAATGCTATAAGCGTACTGGTATGTACTCGGTCCTAGTGCTGCCCACTAGATAGCACGTTCTATTGATATCCTTCATTAATAATATAAAACATTCATTCACAAATAAATGATGCATGAATTTAAATAAAATAACAATATAAACCATATATATATACTGGAAATATACCAAAAATAAACCAAGTATATTTCGAGTATATATACGTCAAATAAATCCAATCAATTATAAATTAAGCTAGAAATATATTTAAAAACATTTTAAATATAATTTATTAATAAAACATGCATATAATTTAATATATACCGAAAGTAAACCAAAAATAACTAAAAATAAACTTAGGTAATAATTGAATTATTCATGCATAAATTATCAAAATAAAACATATTTTTCTAAATCATGCACCCTAAACATATATACATAAATAGTAACTCACACTTAGTGCGCTCCACGAGATGGGTCCGATGGGCCTGGTCCATTAGGCCTCGGTCTCGGCGCAACTAAACAAACAATAACGACAGAAATCAGAATAAACCTAACAGAAATCCTAGAACTCGATCTAGAATATTAAACACTGAATCGAAATTAGGGTTCGACCGGACATCACGTTTTACGAGAATTCTACCAAAAATTTGACAGAACCTCCCCTGTAAAACGGACATCTCTCTACTCAAAGAGTAGAGCCGACCCTGCAAAGAAACACACTTCGAAAAACAGGCTCAACCACTCATCCCCAACCCCTCGGTCGGACTTCAAACTACAGTCTATCGACTGGGGTCCACAATCACATAACAATTTTAGAAATACCAAAAATAACCTTATAACATAGAAATTCATTTTATAAGTAGAAATTACATAATTAACCTTAAAACACTGTAAAAACTGATAAAAACTCATTTTATTAGTAAAATCGTATAATATATATATAATTAAAAATAATTCACAAAAATTAGTTTTAATTAGTTAAAAATACTAAATAATTTGTAGAAATCATTTTTATACCTTAAATAACTATTAAAACCAATTAAATTACATTTTTAGCTAATTTTGTGTAAAATTACTAAAATACCCCTATATAAATAAATATACTATAATTACTCCAAAAATTCACCAAAAATAGTATAATTATCCAAAATTAATTTTCTCCACATATTTATCAATAATATCAATAATTAAACTCAATTTACCAATAAATTTCAATAAAAACACAATAACCTAATTTTCCCAAAATTACATAAACCTAAATAATTCAAATTAAATACATAGAAATTCATAAAAATTCCAAATAAATTCCTATAATTCATTTCAACACCTATAATTATCATAAAACACAATTTCACAATTTATTTAATTAATTTCCGAAAATTAGAAAATAATATTAAAATATTCAAAAATACCCAAAAATCAAAATAATCTCCAAAAATTCCAAAAAAATTCATACATGTAGATTAAGCTACTAGGATCAACATTTGTTAAGGGACTTTTCATGAATCGACAAGAAAAATTCAAAAAAAATCAAAAACCTAATTCGGCCAAATTGAGAAAAATCAAAAAATAAGAAATTCAAGGCCATCTAAGCTCAAACCAAAGCTAGAATCATGATTACCATTGTTAGAGGAGTCCAAAGACACCAGAAACGTGAAGTTTGGTGGTCGGAATAGTAAGTTGTGAAGAAAATGGGATTTTCGGCCAAAAATGGAAGAAGGGAGTTGGTCGGCGCCGGGGAGGAGACTAGGGGCGGCGGAGCAACTGGCTGGAAGGGTGGAGCTGTTGGTGGCACACTGACGGTAGGTGGTCGGGATTTGCAGCAGTGAGGGTTGATGGAGGACGGGTTTCGGGAAGAAAGGAGGAAGAAGAAGAAAAGAAAAAGAAAAGAAAAAAAAAAGAAAAATAATAATAATAATTATATATATATTTTAATATAGTATATTAATAAAATACTTGGGAAAATCACACACCACACATTATTATAATAATTTAAAATTTAATAATAAATAAAATAATTAAATAACAATAAAATTAATAAATAAATAATAAAATATTAGGGTAATATTAATTAAACCCTAATTAGATAAATACGTACACATATATACGGTGTTTAGTATTTTGAAAATATGTATGAGTTCATGCAAGTCCGTAAATCTATTTAAAATAATTAATAGTAAATTATTTAAGTGAAAATTTTCCCGAAAATGCAAGTCCCGGGGAAAATTTTACGTAAAGCACTTAAAATAATATTAAACAATTAAAATTAGCTTTAATTAAATAGCAAACTCATAAAAATTTCATAAATATATACAAAAATTATTAACACTGCATATCCCGATGCAGTATATAAAAATATTTAAAAACACGGGATATTACAAGTTTATTTTTGGTTTATTTTCAGTATATTTTAAACTATATGCATGTTTTATAATGAATTATGTTTAAAATGTTTTTTGAATATATTTATAGTTTATTTTGTAATTTAATTGGATTTATTTGACGTATATATACTCGAAATACACCTAGTTTACTTTTGGTATATTTCTAGTATATATATAGTTTATGTTGCTATTTTATTTAAATTCATGCATCATTTATTTTTATGAATGTATGTTTTATATTTTAATGAAGGTTATCAATAGAACGTGCTACTTAGTGGGCAGCACTAGGACCGAGTACATACCGGTACGCTGATAGCATTTAGGCTATATTACTAACCTAATTGTGGATTATGATTGGATTTGATTTGATATGTGAGAAATGATTCAGGAGTTGTGATGTGCTGGAGCTCGGTTGACCAAGTGTCTCGGGGCCAATCACACTGACAGTCAGATTGCTGGAGCTCGGTTGACTTAGTGTCTCGGGGCCAGTCTACTGTCCAAATGGAATAAGTGAATATATTTGGAATAAGTGAGCATGTATGGCTAGAGTGTTATCTAACACTGCTTGAGGTTACAATTTTCTAGGGTTCTATTTGATCCTTCATAAACAGTGATTTTCGGTAAAAATATATAAAATGATTTTGTTGGATCTATGTGTAATTGTCTGTATATATATTTATTATATATATTCTATGAATGTGTGCATGCCATTTAGTTATGCATATATATATATATTATAACAATTCACTCAGTGAGGTCTGACTCCCCTCCGTTGACTATTTTTCAAGAGAGTCATCGTCTTCAGACCTCAGTAGCAGACCCTTACGCCATATTTCTTTCGCCTCGGCTTCATTATGTAATCTGCTTACTTGAGCTTTATTTTATAATCTAGACACTGTAGTAGTTGTAAAATTATTAAAGGGTGTTATACTATAATTATGTGAGTTGTATATTTTAAGGATTTGAACTGGATTTGTATTAAAAGTTTATTTATATATACGAGATGAGTTATTGATTTAAATCCCATGGTGGATTATTATTATGTTTTATTTATGATTTATTTTCGCTGCAGATTATTTTAATTATGTTATTATTATTATCGCATGTTTTTATTTATTTTAAGGCTTGCTACAGGTTCCAGATTTGAAAGAATTCCCATTCCTTAGCGCTGTTCATGGCCCCTATTTTGGGTCGTGACAAAGTTGGTATCAGAGCGGAGTTTTGTGTTAGGGCCTTAGTTGTGTGAGTCATGGCCCTAGTTTTCAAAGTTGTGTTTTCTGTTGAACTACTACAGTGAATTAGGTTCAAGTATGTCTTGATAAGTATTCCTTGCTTTAGTTTTCTATGTATTCCTCCTTTGTCTATTTTTTCTGAATCATTTTGTTGTTTTTTCAGAATAAGGAGGCGAGCGCATGTCGCTCCACCGGTCATTGAGGCTGAGGATGATGAGTCTTTTCAAGATGAGGTTTTACCTCCTGAGCCGCTAGTTAGATGCAGAGGTCATGGCAGGGGTAGACCTCGAGGAGAGGCAGGTAGCCGTAGGCAGAGAGAGATACAGGATGAGGAGCCTATTGAGCCTAAGTTTAAGGCTCCTGTACCTCCAGTTGTTTAGCCCGTTCAGCCTGCCTATCAGCAGGGTATGTCTGACCCTGAGGCAGCTCTGTTTTATGCCACAGTTAGCAAGATCGCCTTTGATGGGACTTTCGATCTGCTAGACTTTCTGCATGCGATCGAGACTCGAACTCGGACTGCTCACACCGAGTACCAGCGGATTATGATCGTCGAGCTATCTGTTGAGGGACCAGCCCTAGACTGGTTTATTCAGATGATTCAGCCCTATATGATGATGATGACCTGGGCTCAGTTTTGAGAGCAATTTATAAGGAGATTCTGTCCAGAGCCTCTCCGTATGAGTTATCATCTCCGGCTGACCAGCATTTCTCGCGGTGATCAATCAGTAAAGGAATACACCCGAGAGTTTCTCTGACTGGGTAGATATGCAGAGGATCTGATGCGAGACCAGTATTTCGCAATCACTACCTACGTCATAAGATTAGGTTCTGCATTTGCTAGTATGCCTACAGTAGGCCTTACTCTAGAGTCTGTGATTGAGTTGGTCAAGGAGATTGAGCTGAGGCTAGTTAGGTAGGGAGCGATGCCTGATTATTACCAGCTGGGAGTTCAGTCGAGTGGATTGCAGACTACTCTATATTCTAGTTTTCATATTGGTTCGAGTAGTCAACATAGAGGTCCAACTCAGCAGAGCCAGAGGCAGCAGCAGCAAGTGCATCAGAGCAGTAGACATGGTTGTGGAGGTCAGCATAAACTATTCAGATTCAGGTCAGGTGCTTCAAGCAACAGTAGTGGTCGTAGTTATGGATTAGCTACCGGTGTATGCCAGACCTGTGGCAGAGTCCATTAAGGACCGTGTTACCTGACACCACTGACATGCTTCAGATGCGGGCAGATAGGACATTATGCCAAATCATATCCTTACTCCGGGTATCAGCAGTCGCAGATTCCATAATTTTCACAACAGTCAATTGCTACACCCGTTCCATTTCAGTTGCCTCTAGCCCAGCATCAGAGTTCCACTCAACTTTTTCCACAGCAGGGTTGTGGTAGAGGTACCATAGGAGGTGCCAGAGGTGTTGACCAGGCTTCTACCAGCCAACAAAGAGGTCGAGGACAGGCCAGAGTCTTCCACCTTACTCAGCAGGATGCTCAAGCATCTAATGCAATTGTGGTAGGTATTGTTTCTCTCTGTTACCTGGATGCATGGGTTTTGTTTGATCCGGGTGCCATGCATTCATTTGTTTCCCTTATTTTTGCTTTCAAGTCTTATTGGCAAGCTTCGAGGATGGCTTTTCCTTTGTCTGTTGCCACTCCTCTAAGCGATTCTTTGGACATCGATATTGTTCTTTCTGGTTATCCAGTTCTCGTGGGAGGTAGAGAATTACCCACTAATTTGATTCTGTTGGATGTGATGGAGTTTGATGTTATTCTAGGTATGGACTGGTTATCTCAGCACTATGCCGTGGTAGATTATCGGAATAAAGAGGTGACTTTCAGAATTCCTGATGAAGAAGAATTTAAGTTTGTGGGTGATAGGAGTTTAGCACCTCAGAATTTTATTTCTGCTATTACGGCTAGGAAGTTGCTGAGGAAAGGATATCAGGGATATTTGGCATTAGTTAGGGATACTTCAGTGGAGAAGTTATCACTCATAGATGTTCCTATTGCTTATGAGTTTCCTGATGTTTTTCCTGAAGAGTTGCTAAGTTTACCACCTCATAGAGAGATTGAGTTCTGTATAGATGTGGTTTCAGGTACTACTCCTATATCTATGCCACCCTACAGAATGGCTCCTGCAGAGTTGAAAGAGTTGAAGGAGCAGTTGTAAGAGTTATTGGATAAGGGTTTCATTAGACCCAGTGTTTCTCCTTGGGGTACACCAGTCCTGTTTATGAAGAAGAAGGATGATACCCTGAGACTATGCATTGACTATAGAGAGCTGAATAAGGTGACAGTAAATAACAAGTATCCTCTCTTGAGGATAGATGACTTATTTGATCGGCTACAGGGTGCACGATTCTTTTCCAAGATTGATCTGAGGTCGGGTTATCATCAGCTGCGGATTAGTGAAGCTGATATTCCTAAAACAACATTCCGCACTCGATATGGCCATTGTGAGTTTCTGGTGATGTCTTTTGGTTTGACTAATGCACCAACAGCTTTTATGGACCTGATGAATAGGGTATTCAGACCGTATGTGGATCAGTTTGTGGTAGTCTTCATCAATGATATACTGGTTTATTCGAGGAGTATGGAGGAGCACGTACATCACTTGAGGACTGTACTACAGACATTGAGAGATCATCAGCTTTATGCTAAATTCTCAAAGTGTGATTTCTGGATGGAGAGTGTTTCTTTTCTTGGACACATGGTGTTTAAAGAAGGTATCTAGGTTAATCCACAGAAGATTGAGGTAGTGTCTGAATGGCCTAGACCGACTTCTGTTATTGAGATTCAGAATTTTCTGGGTTTAGTCGGGTATTATAGGCGGTTTATGCAGAATTTTTCTAGAATTACAGCCCCTATGACTCGCTTGACTCAGAAGCATATTATATTCGAGTGGTCAAAAGCTCGTGAGAATAATTTTCAATTGTTAAAGGAGAAGTTGACTATAGCCTCAGTGTTAGCTTTGCCTAATAGTGTGGATAAGTTCATAATTTATTGTGATGCCTTTAGAGTTAGCCTTGGTTGTGTGTTGATGTAGAATGGTAGGGTGATAGCCTATGCTTCGAGGCAGTTGAAAAAGCATGAGCAGAACTATCCTACACATAACCTTAAAATGGCTGCAGTGATCTTTGCTCTCAAGATGTGGAGACATTATTTATACGGGGTAACTTGTGAGATATTTACTGATCACAAAAGCCTTAAGTACATTTTTCAACAGAGAGATATGAATCTGAGGTAGAGGAGATGGTTGGAATTATTGAGAGATTATGACTATGAGATATTATATCATCCGGGCAAGGCTAATGTGGTAACAGATGCCTTAAGTAGGAAGTCCTCAGGAAGTCTTGCTCACATCAGTGTTGAGAGGAGACCATTGATCCAGGAGTTACATCTGTTAGTGGATCAAGGTCTGATGATGAAAATAAGTAGGTCAAGTGGACTGCTAGCTCAATTTAAGGTGCAATCTATATTGAGGGATAGGATTAAAGTAGCTCAGAGCCAAGATCCTATTCTAGAAGAGCTTGCAGAGAATGTTCGAGCAAGGAAGTTCACTGATTTCACACTTGATGATGATGATGTGTTAGGGATCAGTGGTAGATTGTGTGTTCCTGATGTGGATGATTTGAGAGAAGAGATCTTAGAGGAAGCACATTCTATAGCCTATAGCGTACATCCGGATGTCATTAAGATGTACCACAGCATCAGAGATTTATATTAGTGGGACAGATTAAAGAAGGATGTCGCTGATTATGTTGCTAAGTGCCTGACGTGTCAACAAGTGAAAGCTGAACATCATAAGCCTTCTAGGAAGCTTCAGCCTCTTCCTATTCCCAAGTGGAAATAGGAAATGATAGCTATGGATTTTTTGGTTGGTTTACCTCATTCTAAGGATGGATACGATTCCATCTGGGTGATTGTAGACAGGTTGATGAAGTCTACACATTTCTTGCCTATGAAAGCCACCTATTCTGTAGCTAGATTGACGAAGCTATATGTGAAGCATATTGTGTGCCTTCATGGAGTACCTGTGTCTATTATGTCAGACAAAAGTTCAGAATTTACCTCTCATTTTTAGCAGAAGTTGTAGGAAGTGATGGGCACTAGGTTAGATTTCAGTACTACTTTTCATCCTCAGACAGATGGTCAGTTTGAGAGGACGATCCAGACACTGGAAGATATGTTGAGGATGTGTGTCCTGGATTTGGGAGGTAGCTGGGTTAATCATTTGCCTCTTGTTGAGTTTGCATATAATAACAGTTACCATAGCAGTATTGGCATGGCACCATATGAGGCATTGTATAGAAGGAAGTGTAGATCCCCTCTGAGTTGGGATGAGATTAGGGAGAGAGCTTTGACTGGACTTGAGATGGTTCAGGATGCTGTAGAGAAAGTCACTGTGATTAAGCATAGATTAGAGACCGTAGTTAGCAAGCATAAGAGCTATGCGGATCCTAAGCACAAAGATGTGGAGTTTCAGGTTGGAGACTATGTTCTGAAGGTGTCTCTGATGAAGGATGTAATGAGATTTGGCAGGAAGGGTAAGTTAGCACTGAGATATATCAGACCGTTTGAGATTCTAGAGAGAGTTGGCACTGTTGCATATCGGTTGGCTTTGCCTCCGAGTATGTCACAGGAGCATCCGGTGTTTCATATATTGATGTTGAGGAAGTATATCTCAGACCCTTCACATGTGTTGCAGCCCGACAGTGTAGAAGTGAATGAAGATTTGACGTTTGTGGAAGAACCTGTGGCGATCGTTGACTATCAAGCTCGACAGTTGCGGTTGAAGCAGATTCCGATGGTCAAGGTTCTGTGGCGTAGCAACAAAGTTGAGGAGCATATGTGGGAGACTGAAGCTGAGATGCGAGCTTTTTACCCGTATCTCTTCCCTTCTTAATCTTGTAATCATTCTTTTCTGGAATTCGGGGACGAATTCTTGTAAGGGGGGAAGACTGTAATATCCCGAGTTTTTAAATATTGTTTTTAAATATTCTTATACTGCATCGAGATATGCAGTGTTAATAATTTTTGTATGTATTTATAATATTTTATGAGTTTGTTATTTGATTAAAACTAATTTTAATTGTTTTATATTATTTTAAGTAATTTACGTAAAATTTTCCCAAGAATTATATTTTCGGGAAAATTAACACGTAAATAATTTAATGCTAATTATTTTGACTAGTTTTACGAATTTGCATGAACGCATATATAATTTTTAAATGCTAAAATAAAATGTATATATGTGTATTTATTTAAATTAAATTAGGGTTTAATCAATTACCTTAATTTTTATTATATAGTTTTAATATTAATTAAATAATTATATATGAGTATATATGTGTATATATTATTCAAAAATATATGTGGTGTATATTTAATGTGTGTGAGATTTTATATTATTATAATATATAGTGTGAATATATATATATATATACATATACATAATTTATTATCAAAAATATAAAGTTCCCATTATTTACGAAATTGCCACTCCTTCCTCTTCTTCTTCCCGATCATTCCCATCCACTTTTCAGTGCCGATCACGTGATTTTCTTCCTGTCACTGTGCCTCCCGGTGAGCCACCATCGTCCTCAGCCTGTTCCGCCGCCAGCAGCGCCTGTTTCCGGCATTGGTGAAGCTTGTTTTGGCCGGAAAGCTGAAACTCATCTCCACCGTCGTTCACAGCGATTTCGACCACCGTTTTTGACACCGCTAGTCTCTACCTTCTCCTTGAGCTCCAGTGAGTGTGATTCCAAGTTCTGTTTCACTTAAAATGGTCTAGATTTCCTTAGGTTTCGATTTTTCAATTTCGACCGATTAGGGTTCTTGATTTTTTTTAGCTTCAATTTGATTGATTCATGAAAACTTCCTTCATAAACTTTGATCCTAGTATCTTAATCTTCATGCTGGAATTTTTATGGAATTTTTGGAATTTATTTAGATTTTTGGGTATTTTTGATTATTTTATTAATATTTTCTAATTTTCTAAAATTAATTAATTAAATTATGAAATTGTGTTTTATGGTAATTATAGGTGTTGAAATGAATTATAGACATTTATTTGTAATTTTTGTGAATTTTTATGTATTTATTTTGAATTTATTTAGTTTATGTAATTTTGAAAAAAATAGGGTTAATTATGTGTCTAATTGAAATTAATTGGTTAATTAAGTATATTTATTGATATTATTGAAATATATGTTGATAGAATTAATTTTGAGTAATTATATTATTTTTGGTGAATTTTTGGATTTATTTTAGTATATTTATATATATAGGGGTATTTTGGTAATTTTACACTAAATTGGGTAAAAATGTAATTAAATTGGTTTTAATAGTTATTTAGGGTGTAAAAATGATTTCTACAAATTATTTAGTATTTTTAACTAATTAAAACTATTTTTCGTAAATTATTTTCAATTATATACGATTTTTCTAATAAAATGAGTTTTTATCGGTTTTTAATGTGTTTTAGGGTTAATTACGTAATTTCTACTTATAAAATGTATTTTTATTATATAAGGGTATTTTTGGTATTTTTGTAAATATTCCATGAATTGTGAACCTTTGTTGGTAATTGTAGTTTGGAGTCCGACCGAGGAATTGTGGTTGTGTTTTGTGTGTATTTCGAAGTGTATTTCTTTGCAGGACCGACTTTATTCTTTGAGTAGAGAGATGTCCATTTTACAAGGGAGGTTCTGTAGGATTTTCGATAGAATTCTCGTAAAATGTGATATCCCGTTGAATTCTGATTTTAATTCTGTGTCTAGTATTCTAGATCGAGTCTTTAAAACTTATGTTAGATTTATTCTGATTCCTATCATTATTTGTTTGTTTAGTTGCACCGAGATCGAGGCCTAGTGGACTAGGCCCGTCGGACCCATCTCGAGGAGCGCAATAATAGTGAGTTGTTATTTTATATATATATATGCTCTAGGGTGCATGATTTTAGAAATATATGCGTTATTTTGATTAAATATGCATAATGATTTAATTAGTACTTAAGTTTATTTTTAGTTTATTTTTGGTTTATTTTCAGTATATTTTAAACTATATGCATGTTTTATTAATGAATTATGTTTAAAATTTTTTTGAATATATTTATAGTTTATTTTGTAATTTAATTGAATTTATTTGACGTATATATACTCGAAATACACCTGGTTTACTTTTAGTATATTTCTAGTATATATATGGTTTATGTTGCTATTTTATTTAAATTCATGCATCATTTATTATTATGAATGTATGTTTTATATTTTAATGAAGGATATCAATAGAACGTGCTACCTAGTGGGCAGCACTAGGACCGAGTACATACCGGTAAGCAAATAGCATTTAGGCTATATTACTAACCTAATTGTGGATTATGATTGGATTTGATTTGATATGTGGAAATGATTAGGGAGTGTGATTGCTGGAGCTCGGTTGACCAAGTGTCTCGGGGCCAATCACACTGACAGTCAAACTGTTGGAGCTCGGTTGACTTAGTGTCTCGGGGCCAGTCTACTGTCCAAATGGAATAAGTGTGTAATATCCCGTGTTTTTAAATAGTTTTATACTGCATCGGGATATGCAGTGTTAATAATTTTTGTATATATTTATGATATTTCTTGAGTTTGTTATTTAATTAACGTTTATTTAATTATTTTATGTTATTTTAAGTACTTTACTGTCACGACCCAAAACAGGGGCCATGACCGGCGCTAGGGAACGGGAATTCTTTCGAATCTGGAACCCGTAGCAAGCCTAAAAATAAAATAAACATGCAATAATAATAATATATAATGCAGCGGAAATAAAAGTCATAAATATAATAATAACATATGCACCAATTGGATTTAAATCAAATCCTCATCATCACATATATATAAATCCTTTAATACAAATCCAGTTCAAATATAATATAACGTCTCTTTAACAATTTATTGACTACTGCAGTGTCTAGATAAAATAAACCCAAGACTCAAAGAAGCAGTTTACATAAAGAAGCCGGGGCAGAAGAAATCCGGCGTACAGGCCTGCTATTGAGGTCTGAAGATGATGACTCTCCTGAAAAATGGTCAACAGAGGGGAGTCAGACCTCACTGAGTGAATTACTAGAATATATATACATGCATACTAAATGCCAATGCACACAGTCAAAGGTATATATAATATGTATATATACAGACAAATACACACAGATGCTGTAAAAATCATTTTATATATATTTTACTAAAAATCATCGTTTATGAAGGATCAAATAGAACCCTAGAATATCGCAACCTTAAACAGTGTTAGACAACACTTTAGCCATAAAGGCTCACTTATTCCAAATATATCCATTTATTCCATTTGGACAGTAGATTGGCCCCGAGACACTAAGTCAACCGAGCTCCAACAGTCTGACTGTCAGTGTGATTGGCCCCGAGACACTTGGTCAATCGAGCTCCAGCAATCACACCCAAATCACATCTCACACATCAGATAAATCAATTCCAATCAAAATCCTCAAATTGGTTAGTAATATAGCCTAAATGTTATAAGCACACCGGTACGTACTCGGTCCTAGTGCTGCCCACTAGGTAGCACGTTCTATTGATATCCTTCATTAATAAATATAAAACATTCATTCACAAATAAATGATGCATGAATTTAAATAATTTAACAATATAAACCATATATATACTGGAAATATATCAAAAATAAACTAGGTATATTTCGAGTATATATACGTCAAATAAATCCAATTAAATTACAAAATAAACTAGAGATATATTTAAAAAAACATTTTAAATATAATTTATTAATAAAACATGCATATAATTTAATATATACCAAAAATAACCCAAAAATAAACCAAAAATATACTTAAATACAAATCACATTATTTATGCATATTTAATTAAAATAAAACATATATTTCTAAAATCATGCATCCTAAACACATATATATAAAATAGTAACTCACACTTAGTGCGCTCCACGAGATGGATCCGACGGGCCTGGTCCACTAGGCCTCGGTCTCGACGGAACTAAACAAACAATAACGACAGAAATCAGAATAAACCTAACAGAAAATCCTAGAACTCGATCTAGACTATTAAACACAGAATCAAAATTAGGGTTCGATCGGACATCACATTTTACGAGAATTCTACCAAAAATTCGGCAGAACCTCCCCTGTAAAACGGACATCTCTCTACTCAAAGGGTAGAGCCGACCCTGTAAAGAAACACACTTCAAAAAAATAGGCACAACAACAAATCCATAACCCCTCGGTCGGACTCCAAACTACAGTCTACCGACCGAGGTTCACAATCATAGAATAAATTTCAGAATTACCAAAAATACCCTTATAACATAGAAATTCATTTTATAAATAGAAATCACATAATTAACCTTTAAACACAGTAAAAACCAATAAAAATTCATTTTATTAGTAAAATCGTATATTATATATATAATTGAAAATAATTCACGAAAAATAGTTTTTATTAGTTAAAAATATTAAATAATTTTTAGAAATCATTTTTATACCTTAAATAACTATTAAAACCAATTAAATTACATTTTTAGCCAAATTTGTGTAAAATTACCAAAATACCCATATATATATAAATATACTAAAATTACTTCAAAAATTCACCAAAAATTATATAATTATCCAAAATTAATTTTCTCAACATATTTATCAATATTATCAATAATTAAACTCAATTAACCAATTAATTTCAAATAAAAACACATTTAACCCTAATTTTCCAAAATTACATAAACTTAAATAATTCAAAATAAATACTTAGAAATTCATAAAAATTCCAAATAAATTCATATAATTCATTTTAACACCTATATTTATTATAAAACATAATTTCATAATTTATTTAATTAATTTCCGAAAATTAGAAAATAATATTAAAATATTCAAAAATACCCAAAAATCCAAATAATCACCAAAAATTCTACAAAAATTCACACATGTAATATTAAGCTACTAGGATCAACATTTGTGAAGGAATTTTTCATGAATCAAACAATTCAAAGTTCAAAAAAATCAAAAACCCTAAAATGGCCGAAATGAAAAATTCGAAACCTAAGCAAATCAAGACCATTTCAGCTCAAAATAAAGCTAGAATCACACTCAACAGAGCTCAAGGAGAAGAAAGAGACCGGCGGTGTCGAAAATGGTGGCCGGAATCGTCGTGATCGACGGTGGAGGGAAATTCGGCTTCTCTGGACAAAACCAATCTCCAGACGCCGAAAACGGCTGCTACAGGCAGCGAGGAAGGCTGGGGAAGGTGGTGGCATGCCGGACGGCACACCAACGGCAAGAAAACGGGATGGCAGCGACCAGACGGCGATGGGGAAGTGATCGGGGAAGAAGAGAGAAATTGAGGGCAAAAATGTAATTTTCCAAAAAACTTGATTTTTGACATATTATATGTATATATATATACTTTATACTATATAATAAAATAATATTAAATTACACACATTAAATATACACCACACACATATAATTTAATATTTTAAAATTTAATAATACTTAAAAATAATTAAATAACAATAAAATTAATAAACAAATAATAAAATATTAGGATAATATATTAAACCCTAATTAAATAAATATATACACACATAGGCTTTATTTAGTAATTTAAAAAATACGTATGAGTTCATGCAAGTTCGTAAATCTATTTAATATAATTAATAATAAATTATTTACGTGAAAATTTCCCTGAAAATGCAAGTCCCGAAAAAATTTTACGTAAAGGACTTAAAATAATACACAATAATTAAAATAGGTTTTAAATACATATCAACTCGTAAAAATATCATAATATATATATACAAAAATTATTAACACTGCATATCCCGATGCAGTATTAAAATATTTAAAAACATGGGATATTACATTTACGTAAAATTTTCCCGGGAATTCTATTTTCAGGGAAATTTTCATGTAAATAATTTACTATTAATTATTTTAAGTAGATTTACGCATTTGCATGAACTCATATATATTTTTTTAAAAGTGTTAAAATAAAGTATATATGTGTATTTATTTAAATTTAGTTAGGGTTTAATTAATTACCCTAATTTTTATTATTTATTATTAGTTTAATATTATTTAATTATTTTTTTAGTGTATAAATTATTTAATATATTAAATTATGTGTGTGGTGTATATTTAATATGTGTGGGGATTTATATTATTATAATATATGGTTGGGATATATATATATACTTAATTATTTAACAAAAATATAAAGTTTGATCTATTTACGGTTGTGCCATTGAAACTCCCTCTCCCTCCCAATCGTCTTCCTCACAAATCTGGCCACTGTCACGCCGTTTCCTTGCCGTTAGTGTGCCACCTCCTTCCTCAGCCTTCTTTGCCACCTGTTGCAGTCATTTTCGGCGTTGGGAAGCTTGTTTTGGTCGGAGAAGCCGAAACTCTTCTCAACATCGATCAAGCCAATTTCGGCCACCGTTTTTGATACCAATGGTCTCTATCTTCTCCTTGAGCTCCAATGAGTATGATTCCAAGCTTTGTTTCACTTAAAATGGTCTAGATTTGCCTAGGTTTCGATTTTGCAATTTCGGCCATTTTAGGGTTTTCAAATTTTTTTTGAGCTTCAATTGATTGATTCATGAAAAATTCCTTCACAAAAGTTGTTCCCCTTAGCTTAATATTCATGTGTGAATTTTTTTAGAATTTTTAGAATTTATTTTGATTTTTGGGTATTTTTGAATATTTTATTATTATTTTCTAATTTTAGAAAATTAATTAATTAAATTATGAAATTATGTTTTATGATAAATATAGGTGTTGAAATGAATTATAGAAATTTATCTAGAATTTTTGTGAATTTATATGTATTTATTTTGAATTTATTTAGTTTATGTAATTTTTAGAAAATTGGGTTAATTGTGTGTTTAATTGAAATTAATTAGTTAATTGAGTTTATTTATTGGTATTATTGATGTATATGTTGAGAAAATTAAATTTTTAGCAATTATATTATTTTTGGTGAATTTTTGGATTAATTTTAGTATATTTATATATATATGGGTATTTTGGTAATTTTATCCTAAATTGGATAAAAATGTAATTAAATTGGCTTTAATAGTTATTTAAGGTATAAAAATGATTTCTACAAATTATTTAGTATTTTTGACTAATTAAAACTATTTTTCGTAAATTATTTTCAATTATATATATAATATATGATTTTTATAATAAAATGAGTTTTTATTGATTTTTACTGTGTTTTAGGGTTAATTACATAATTTCTATTTATCAAATGTATTTTTAGTATACAAGGGTATTTTTGGTATTTTGTGAATATTCAGTGAATTGTGGACCTCGGTCGGTGAACTGTAGCTTGGAGTCCGACCGAGGGATTATGATTGTGATTCTGTCTCTATTTTTCAAAGTGTGTTTCTTTGCAGGGCCGGCTCTACTCTTTGAGTAGAGAGATGTCCATTTTACAAGGGAGGTTCCGTCGGATTTTCGGTAGAATTCTCGTAAAATGTGATGTTCGGTCAAATTTTGATTTAATTATGTGTCTAATATTCTAGATCGAGTTTTTAGGATTTTCTGTTAGGTTTGTTTTGATTCCTGTCGTTATTTGTTTGTTTAGTTGCATCGAGACAGAGGCCTAGTGGACCACGTCCGTCGGACCCATCTCGAGGAGCACACTAAGTGTGAGTTACTATACTATATATATATATATGCTTTAGGGTGCATGATTTAGAAATGTATGTTTTATTTTGATTAAATATGCATAAATAATTTAATCAGTACTTAAGTTTATTTTTAGTTTATTTTTGGTATATTTTAAATTATATGCATGCTTTATTAAAAAATTATATTTAAAATGTTTTTAAATATATATTTAGTTAATTTTACAATTATATTGGATTTATTTGACGTATATATATTCAAAATATACCTGGTTTACTTTTGGAATATTTCTAGTATATATATAGTTTATGTTGTTATTTTATTCAATTGATGCATCATTTACTTTTATGAATGTATGCTTTATATTTTAATGAAGGATATCAATAGAATGTGCTACCTAGTGGGTAGCACTAGGATCGAGTACGTATCGGTATGCCGATAGTATTTAGGCTATATTACTAACCTGCTTGAGGATATTGATTGGATCTGATTATTTGATATGTGTGAAATGATTTGGGAGTGTGATTGCTAGAGCTCAGTTGACCAAGTGTCTCGAGGCCAATCACACTGACAGTCAAACTGCTAGAGCTCGGTTGACTTAGTGTCTTGGGGCCAGTCTACTGTCCAAATGGAGCAAGTGAACTTATTTGGAATAAGTGAGCCTGTATGGCTAGAGTGTTGTTTAATACTGTTTTGAGGTTGCGATATTCTAGGGTTCTATTTGATCCTTCATAAACAGTGATTTTCAATAAAAATATATAAAATGATTTTATTGCATTTGTGTGTATTTGCTTATATACATACATATTATATATACTGTTGACTGTATGCATTGTCATTTAGTATGCATGTATATATATTATAGTAATTCACTCAGTGAGGTCTGACTCCCCTCCGTTGACGATTTTTTTTAGGAGAGTCATCTTCGTCAGACCTCAGTAGCAGGCATCTACGCCTGATTTCTTTCGCCCCGACTTTATTATGTAAACTGCTCACTTGAGTTTTATTTTATGATCTAGACACTGCAGTAATTGTAAAATTGTTAAAAGATATTGTATTATAATTGTGCGAGTTATGTATTTTTTTTTTAAGAATTTGAACTGAAACTTATATTAAAAGTTTATTTATATAAGAGATGAGTTATGGACTTAAATCCCATGGTGGAAATATCATTTTGATATTTATGATTTTATTTCGCTGCACTAAATTATGTTATTATTATTATTGCATGTTTTATTTTATTTTTAAGCTTGCTACGGGTTCAGAATTCGAAAGAATTCCCGTTCCCTAGCGCCTGTCATGGCCCCTGTTTTGGGTCCTGACAAAGTGAATATATTTGGAATAAGTGAGCTTGTATGGCTAGAGTGTTGTCTAATACTGCTTAAGGTTGCGATTTTCTAGGGTTTTATTTGATCCTTCATAAACAGTGGTTTTCAGTAAAAATATATAAAATAATTTTGTTGCATCTGTGTGTAATTGTTTATATATATATTTATTATATATATTCTATTGACTGTATGCATTGCCATTTAGTTATGCATGTATATATATTATAACAATTCACTCAGTGAGGTCTGACTCCCCTCCGTTGACTATTTTTCAGGAGAGTCATCATCTTCAGACCTAAGTAGTAGGCCCTTATGCCGGATTTCTTCCGCCCCGGCTTCATTATGTAATCTGCTTACTTGAGTTTTATTTTTATAATCTAGACACTGCAGTAGTTGTAAAATTGTTAAAGGGTGTTATACTATAATTGTGTGAGTTGTATATTTTAAGGATTCGAACTGGATTTGTATTAAAAGTTTATTTATATATACGAGATGAGTTATTGATTTAAATCCCATGATGGATTATTATTATGTTTTATTTATGATTTATTTCCAATGCAGATTATTTTAATTATGTTATTATTATTATCGCATGTTTTTATTTATTTTAAGGCTTGCTACGGGTTCCAGATTCGAAAGAATTCCCGTTCCCTAGCGCCGGTCATGACCCCTATTTTGGGTATATATATATATATATATAACATAATATAATATAATATAAAATAATACTCAAAAATAACATTAATATAACCATTTTATTAAACAATTTAATAATACCATTAATGTATATTAATAAAAATAATAATAATAAAATAATAAAATTTTAATGCACTAAGAATTAATATTAATAAAATAACACTATCCAAAATAATAAATATCAATAATATAAATTAATAAAAATAAAATAATAATGATGTACTCAAAATATTAATATTAAAATAATACTATCATAATAATATCGCACGATAATTATAATATTAACCCACATAAAATAACAATGAAAATAATAACACTAATAATGGTAGTGGAATACTTTAAAAATATTAATAATACTCAAATCACGTCAATTAATAAAATAATGTTAATACTTAAAAATAATGTTAAAATAACCATGCACTAAATTAATATTATTAAAATAATAGTATTCGAAAATAATAAATATACACAATGGAATTTAAACGTCCAAAATAATAAGTTCCAAAATAATATTTTTACATAGAAAATAAAATTAAACATAAAATAATATTAATTAATCACAAAATAGTAAAATAATTAAATATAATTTTTAAATTTTATTAACACTGCATATCTCATTATTTAATAAAATAATTTCAAAACCAAGGTACACAGTCTAGAAGGGAGGGATCACCACAAAGCTCTGTTTATCAAAGCCGAGGTAAAAGGGAAGATGACCTACTGTGTGATGGTCGATAACAGTTCTGCTATCAATGTGTGTCCGTTAAAGATTCTACCAAAGCTGGGGTTGATGGTGGCTGACTTAAAGCCTTATGAGGTAGTTATCAAGGCTTATGATGACACCAAAAGGTCGGTGGAAGGAACCTTCAGGGCATTGGTTAAAATAGGACCTATAGAAGTCTAGGTTGATTTGTATGTGATTGATATCCTAGTGACATTTGCCATTTTATTGGGGAGGCCATGGTTTTACGCCCTCATAAACAGTAACCGAGCTCGGAATAGTGCTCAAATTTTAACTATTTCTAAAATCAAATTTAAATACATTTTTAGAAAGCTTACTATAGACACCCAATTCGATCGGCCCGTGTTAGGGGACGAATTAGGGTTGCTCAGTTTGACCGGCTCATTGTTAAGCCCAATAATGAGAATGTGAAACTTGGACATAAGGATGAAGCCTGAATCTCTAAGTGGAAAGTGGACTTGAAAACCCAAAGCCTAGAAAACCCAAAATCGAGCCCAACTACCCAAATTTGGCCCAAGCCTACTCTGCCCAGCGCAGGCCCGAGCCAAAGGGGCATCGCCTCAGTGTAATGAGGCAATCGCCTCATCACAGAGGCGATCACCTCATCGATGAGGTGCTGCCCCTATGGCAGCCCACTTGCAGCTGCATTTAATGCAGCTGCAATCATGACGGCCAAGTGGTGCGGGCCCCACTCTCTAGACCTCTTTCTTGCTTGAGGGAAAGATTTTGGGGAAAAGAAAAAAGGCTAGGAGAACTTAGGATGAGCTAGGAGGCTTAGGGACATAGGAAGTTAAGGGATAAAAGAAAAAAGAGAGAGAAAAAAGGAGGAGGAAAAAAAAGAAGGAGAAGAAAAAAGAGAAAAAGAGAACAGCTCTGAAAGGAAAAACACAGAGGGAAAAAATGAAAAGAGAGAAAATGTCCTTAAGAAAGGGAAGGAAGGTTAAAGCAAAGGAGTCCACTTTCTCCATAAGGGAAGAAGGAAGAAGCTTATGTCAAAGGTGGATACTACATCCTAGCAAAGATCTCAATCAAAATAGCTCTAAGGGGGGTATAAAACCTACACTTAAACTTGATATGTTCATCATTTTGTGTATTCTTACTTATGTGTAACTGAGCTATTAGTACATTTTAGGTTTATCTCTAGCGTGTCATGCTTGATATCTCATTTTATTGATGAATCTTTGAATATTTTTTCATATAGTCGTAGTATGATAAGTGTAGAGTATGTATATGCATGTTTTGGTTACTTAGAGTAGAAGTCTGCACGTCTTGGGAGTCAGAACCGACTTGGTGGTCAGGCGACACCTCTTCTCAATGAGACGATCACCTCATCAATGAGGCGATCGCCCCATTGATAGGCCCTTAGGGAGCCTATCTTTTGTGTGTAGGGAGCCTATCTTTTGTGTGTATGCTACCTATTTTTGTCTCGGATCTGTAAGAGCCCTGTTGATGAGGCGTCGCCTCATTAATAAGGCGACCGCCTCATTGGCAGGGTTAACCTGTTTCCTGCTTCATTTTGTTGTTTGTTTACTGTGACGTCTGCTTTAATATGTCCCCTTTTAACCTTAAATATGTCTGCATGATTGCATGATGGTGATTATTTTGATTACTTGATGGTTTTTTTTTTTGTCCGTAATGTGAAAACCCTCTTTTTTATATATATATAGTCTCCTTTGTAAGTATCGTTACATGTGAATTCATTTTTTTTTTGTGAAAGGAAGGGCTAACTATACGATATTTGCAGGAATTACTTGATGATTTCTGTCATCGAGTAATCACTTTTGATAGTTATCCCTTGTACGTTGTCGTTTTTATGTTATTTTATTGGTTTATTTTCTGTATATTATTCTTTGATTTAGCCTAAAAGCGTTGTAATCCTTAATCCCTTCCCCCTATTTCATTTTGAATGTATGATTATAAATTATTATTTATTTCATTTACTGCATTTTTTTTTAATGTTGGGACTTAAAGGTATGAAATTGGACTAATGTGCAAACTCGGACTTAATTATAAAATCTGGCAATTATTAGAAGGCAATTTCATTACGTGTGGTAAATGAGGAAATAATTAAATAATTAAATGGTAATAAAATGCAAAACACAAATAGAGGCCAACCGCAAGGTTGGGTGAGCATTCAAATGCTCATACCCAGTTTTCGAACCCGATCTCTGATGAAAACTTTTGAGAACCTCCATGAGATCCAGTTGCTATACAGTGTGTCCTGACTTTTGTCCGGGTGGTGACTCCATCTCCGAATAGGCCTAAGACCTATATTGTATTTTCTAGTGGGCCTCGAGCCCACACAATGTCGTGGTCGCCAAACACTTGGGCACGCGCTAAACCCCAACGCCTACATTTACAATTTCAATTTAACTAATCTAAAGTCAATTTAACAAGAATCAAACCAATTGAACACAAAATCAATAATTGAAACTAAGAACCCTATAATAAATTATCCAAAATTAAAGCTGAATTCGAGTTTAATTGTCACGACCCAAACTAGGGGCCATGACCAGTGCTAGGAAATGAGAATTCTTTCAAATTCGGAACCCGTAGCAAGCCTTAAAAGAATAAAACAAACAATAAATAAAATAAAATAAATAAAAATACATCAGAATTTAAATCTCAATAATTATGTACTAAATCATCTCCTCATATCATAAAATAAAATATTTTAATACAACATTTAGAGACAAGCCTCTCTGAATTAAAATCAACATACATAAATACAGAGTATAACTTTTGACTAATATTAATACAACTACTGCATTTTCTAGAGTATAATATAAAAATAGGTAAAATATTTACATAATAGAGCCAGGGCGAAAGAAATCCGACAGATAGGCCTACTACTGAGGTCTGAAGAAGAAGACTCTACTGTAAAAATATCAATGGAGGGGAGTCATACCTCATTAAGTGAATTGTTATAATATATATACACGCATTACTAAATGACAAATGCAAATAATCATATGTATATAATAAATATATATATACAGGCATGTACACACAGATGCTGAAAATCACTTTATATATAATACTGAAAAACATCAATTATGAAGGATCAAATAGAACCCTAATGTGATCGCAACCTCAATTAGCATTAGAAATCACTTTAGCCATATTAGCTCACTTAATTTCAAGTAAATTCACTTAATCTAATTAGAAAGTAGACTGACCCCAAGACACTAAGTTGACCGAGCTCCAGCAGTCTGACTGTCAGTGTGATTGGCCTCGAGACACTTGGTCAACCAAGCTCCAGCAATCACACCATCAATCACATCACACATCAATCAAATCAATCAAGTCATAATTTTCACAAATAAGTTAGTAATTCAACCTACAATTTATCGCACCGGTATGTACTCGGTCCTAGTGCTGCCTACTAGGAAGCACGTTCTATCGATATGCTTCATTTACAATAAAATATACATTCAAGTAAAAAATAATGTATAAAGTCGTTCGTAATAGTCAAATAAACCATATATACCTCGAATAAACTAAGTATATTTCAAATATATATATGCAAAATAACTCAAATAAATCAAGAAATATACTCAAAATAAACCAATAATATTCTTGAAAATAATTTAAATATAAATCAAAAGTAAAACATGCATTTATTTCAACATATACCTAGAATATACTAAAAATATACCTAAAATATAGTCAAGTATTTAATAAAACAATTATGAAAAATTTTACATTTAAAACATATAATTCTAAAACATGCAACCTAAAGCAATGTATATATATATATATATATAATAACAACTCACATGGATACGCACCACGAGATTGGTCTGACGGGGTCTGGTCCGCTAGGCCTCAGTCTCGGTGTAACTAAATAATAAAAATGATCATGAAATCAGAATACACTAATTTAACTTCTAGAGACTCGATCTAAGATTACAAAATACAAATAGACACATAATTGGAATTAGACCCGATGTCATATTTTATGAGAATTCTACTGAAAATTCAGTAGAACCTCCTCTGCAAAACGAACATCTCTCTACTAAAAAGTAAAGCCGGTCCTACAAGAAAAATACATTTCTAATATAAAAATTCTCACAACCCTCAGTTGGGATCCCGAACTATAAAATTCCCCCAACCAAAGTCCACAATTCATCAAAATTCATATAATATAATAAAATATATTAAAAATCAATAATTACCATAAATACCCTCAAAACATCAAAATATAGTACATTTAACATTAAAACACCAAAAATAATTATTTTCCCACTAATTACTTAAAAACCCTAAATAATAATATAATATTATTAAAAATCCATTTTCTCGATAATTCAATATAATTTAATAAAAACTCACTTTACTAATCCAAATAGCCTAATTAGTCTAAATGCAAATTAAAAATTACTAAAAATCCATTTTATTACAAAAATAGTATATAATATATTATTTAAAAATAATTTTCAAAAATTAGTATTAATTAATTAAAAATAGTAAATAATTTGTAAAAACCATTTTTATACCTCAAATAATATTAAAATCAATTAAAAATAATATTTAACTAAAATTATCACCAAATTACACAATTAACCATATTATTCAAAAATATACATAAAATATTAATAATACTAAAAAATTCAATAAAAATTATATAAATACACAAAAATTATTTTCTCAACATATTTCTCAATAATATCAACAAATACATACAATTAACCAATAATTTCTAACAATATATATATATAACCATATTTTCCAAAATTGACATAAACCTAAAATAATTATAAAAATTACATAAAAATCACAAAAATTATAAAATAAATTCTAAAATTAATAATAACTACTAATAACACCAAAAATCACAATTTCATAATTTATATAATTAATTTACGAAAATTAATAAAATAATAATAAAATATTCAAAAATTTACAAAAATCAAAATAATTGCTAAAAATCACACAAAAATTCATGGGAGTAGCTTGAGCTAGTAGGATCAACAATGTAAAGCATTTTTTCATGAATCAACCATTAACACAAAAAAAAATTCAAAAACTCTAAGTGACCGAAATAAAAAATTCAAGAAACAACAAAAATGGAGGGATTAAAGCTCAAACCGAAGCTAGAATCGAGTTCAACAAAGATTGAGGAGATAAGGGACACTGGAATCGCAAAGAATGGTGGCTTGAATCACCTGGAATGCTGGTGAGCTCAAGTTTCGATCAAAACAGGTTTTTCAGCCATTGCCTGCACCGGGGAAGAAGAGAAGGACGACGGAGCTGGCAGAGGAAAGGGGTGGTCGACGAAAAAGGGGGGGGAGGCACTTTGATGATGGAGGATTGGCGTGATAGGTGGAGGAGGGGGCTCGCACTGTTTACGAGAAGAAGAAGGAGATTTTGTTATACATATACATATATATATCTACACACACACACACTAATCTTCACACATGTATATCAATATATATATAGGCACATACAAACATTCACACACAATTAAAATAATAACAATAACCCTAATGTATGTGTATATATATATATATATATATATATGTAATAACACATATTATAATCATGAAATAATGCATTATAGTAAAAATAATAATAATAATAATGATAATAATAATAATAATAATAATAATAATAATAATAATAATAAACATCCTTTTAAAATAAAATAACCTTAGTACTTAAATAAAATTATTAAAATAATTCTCAAAATAATAAATATAACGTAAATAAATTTCTAAATTAACAAGTTTTAAAATAAATATTTATGTAGAAAATTTTGATTAAACATGAAATAATGAATATTAATCACAAGATAATAAAATAATCAAATATAGTTTTAAATTTTATTAACACTGCATATCCTGTTTTAAATTAAAATAATTTAAAAACTAGGGTTATTACAGTCTCCCCTCCTTATAAGAATTCGTCCCCGAATTCAAGAAAAGAATAAACAAGAATCAAGGAGGAAAGAGATACGGGTAAGAAGCTCGTATCTCAGCTTCAGTCTCCCAAGTATGCTCTTTTACTCTATTGTTGCGCTACAACACCTTGACCATCAGAATCTGCTTCAAACACAACTATTAAACTTGATAGTCTAATGTAATATCCCATGTTTTTAAATATTTTAATACTGCATCGGGATATGCAGTGTTAATAATTCTATTATATAATATTGATATTTCATGAGCTTTTATTTAATTAAATTTAATTTTAATTGTTTATTATTATTTTAAGTGTTTTACGTAAAATTTTCCCGGAACTTGCAATTTCGGGGAAATTTTCACGTAAATAATTTACTATTAATTATTTTAAATAGATTTACGGACTTGCATGAGCTCATACATATTTTTAAAATACTAAACACCGTATATATGTGTACTTATTTATCTAATTAGGGTTTAATTAATATTACCCTAATATGTTATTATTTATTTATTAGTTTTATTGTTATTTAATTATTTTTATTTATTATTAAATTTTAAAATATTAAATTATATGTGTGTGGTGTATATTTAATGTGTGTAATTTAATATTATTTTATTATATAGTATAAATTATATATATATACATATAATATGTCAAAAAACCAAATTTTTAGAAAATTACCGAATTGCCCCCGAGCATCTCCTTCTTCCCCGATTGCCTCCATCGCCGTTCCACCCCCTGTCACGCCAATTTCTTGTCGTTGGTGTGCCTTCCGGCGTGCCGCCAGCTTCCTCAACCTTCCTCACCGCCTGTTGCAACCGTTTCCAACGTCTGGAGGTTGATTTTGGCTGGAGAAGCCGAATTCTTCTTCACCGTCGTTCACGATGTTTTCGGCCATCATTTTCGACACCGCCAGTCTCTTTCTTCTCCTTGAGCTCCAATGAGTGTGATTCCAAGCTTTGTTTCACTTAAAATGGTCTTGATTTGCTTAGGTTTTGAATTTTCGATTTCGGCCATATTAGGGTTCTTGAATTTTTTGGACTTCAATTTGATTGATTCATAAAAAATTCCTTCACAAATGTTGTTCCCCTTAGCTTAATCTATATGGATGAATTTTTTTGGAATTTTTGGGAATTATTTTGATTTTTGGGTATTTTTGAATTTTTTAATATTATTTTCTAATTTTCGGAAATTAATTAATTAAATTATGAAATTGTGTTTTATGATAAAAATAGGTGTTTAAATGAATTATAGAAATTTATTTGGAATTTTTATGAATTTCTATGTATTTATTTTGAATTTAATTAGTTTATGGAATTTTTAAAAAATAGGGTTAATTGTGTTTTTAATTGAAATTAATTGGTTAATTGAGTTTAATTATTACTATTATTAATAAATATGTTGATAAAATTAATTTTGGATAATTATACTATTTTTGGTGAATTTTTGAAGTAATTATAGTATATTTATATATATATAGGGGTATTTTGGTAATTTTACCCTAAATTGACTAAAAATGTAATTTAATTGGTTTAAATAGTTATTTAAGGTATAAAAATGATTTCTACAAATTATTTAGTATTTTTAACTAATTAAAACCATTTTTCGTGAATTATTTTCAATTATATATATAATATACAATTTTACTAATAAAATGAGTTTTTATCAGTTTTTACTGTGTTTAAAGGTTAATTATGTAATTTTTACCTACAAAATGAATTTCTATGTTATAAGGGCATTTTTGGTAATTCTGAAATTTGTTATGTGATTGGCGACCCCGGTCGGTAGACTGTAGTTTGGAGTTCGACCGAGGGGTTGTGGATGAGTTATTGTGCTTGTTTTTCGAAGTGTGTTTCTTTGCAGGGTTGGCTCTACTCTTTGAGTAGAGAGATGTCCATTTTACATGGGAGGTTCTGTCGAATTTTTGGTGGAATTCTCGTAAAACGTGATGTCCGGTCGAACCCTAATGTCGATTCTGTGTTTAATATTCTAGATCGAGTCCTAGGATTTTCTGTTAGGTTTATTCTAATTTCTATCGTTATTGTTTGTTTAGTTGCACCGAAACCGAGGCCTAGTGGACCAGGCCCATCGGATCCATCTCGTGGAGCGCACTAAGTGTGAGTTACTATATTATATATATATGTTTAGGGTGCATGATTTAGAAAAATATGTTTTATTTCGATTGTTTATGCATGAATAATTCAATTATTACCTAAGTTTATTTTTAGTTTATTTTGGTTTATTTTCTATATATTTTGAATTATAAGCATGCTTTATTAACCATTTATGTTTAAAATGTTTTTAAATACATTTCTAGCTTATTTTGTAACTTAATTGGATTTGTTTGATGTATATATACTCGAAATATACCTGGTTTACTTTTGGTATACTTCCAGTATATATATGGTTTATAATGCTATTTTATTCAAATTCATGCATCATTTATTTGTGAATGTATGTTTTATATTTAATAAATGAAGGATATCGATAGAACATGCTACCTAGTGGGCAGCACTAGGACCAAGTACGTACCGGTGCGCTTATAGCATTTAGGCTATATTACTAACCTATTTGTGGATATTGATTGGATATGATTATTTGATGTGTGAGATAGAATTTGGGAGTGTGATTGCTGGAGCTCGGTTGACCAAGTGTCTCGGGGCTAATCACACTGACAGTCAGACTGTTGGAGCTCGGTTGACTTAGTGTCTCGGGGCCAGTCTACTGTCCAAATGGAACAAGTGAATTTATTTGGAATAAGTGAGCCTGTATGGCTAGAGTGTTGTCTAGCACTGCTTTGAGGTTGCGATATTCTAGGGTTCTATTTGATCCTTCATAACCAGTGGTTTTCAGACAAAATATATAAAATGATTTTATTGCATCTGTGTGTATTTGCCTGTATATATACATATTAGATATATATTGTTGATTGTATGCATTTTCATTTAGTATGCATGTATATATACTATAGTAATTCACTCAGTGAGGTCTGACTCCCCTCCGTTGACTAATTTTTTTTTCAGGAGAGTCTTCTTCCTCAAACCTCAGTAGCAGGCCTGTACGCTGGATTTCTTCCACCCCGGCTTCTTTGTGTAAACTGCTTATCTGAGTCTTGGGTTTATTTTATCTAGAAACTACAGTAGTCATTAAATATTTAAAGAGATGTTGTATTATATTTGAACTGGATTTGTATTAAGAGTTTTTATATATATATGAGATGAGTATTTAACTTAAATCCAGTTGGTGGAAATGTTATTGTGATACTTATGATTTTTATTTCCGCTGCATTGTATTTTATTTAACTGTGATATTATTATTATTATTATTATTATTATTATTGCATGTTTATTTTATTTTTTAGGCTTGCTATGGGTTCCAGATTCGAAAGAATTCCCATTCCCTAGCACCGGTCATGGCCCCTGTTTTGGGTCGTGACATCTACGATTACAACAGGTTCTTCTACGAATGTCAAGTCTTTATTCACTTCTACGCTATTGGGCTGCAACACGTGTGAAGGATCTGAAATATAATTCCTCAGCATTGAGATATGAAACATCAGATGCACTTGAGACATATTCGAAGGCAAAGCCAACCGATACGCAACAGTGCCAACTCTCTATAGAATCTCAAACAGTCCTATATATCTCGATGCTAGCTTACCCTTCCTACCAAATCTCATAACACCGTTCATTAGAGACACCTACATAAAAATATAGTCTTCTACTTGGAACTCCACACCTCTACGTCTCGGATTTGCTATCTGCTAATTGTGATCTCCAATCTCCTCTTATTCACAATAACTTTCTTTGTAGCATCCTGAACAATCTCAAGTCCAATCAAAGCTCTCTCTCTAATCTCACCCTAACTCAGAGGGGATCTACACTTCCTTCTATACAAAGCATCGTATGGTGCCATTCCAATACTGCTATAGTAGCTGTTATTATATGCAAACTCCATGAGTGGTAAATGATCATCCCAGCTACCTCCTAAATCTAAAACACACATCCGCAACATATCTTTCAGTGTCTGGATTGTCCTCTCAGATTGACCATCTGTCTAAGGATGAAAAGCAGTACTAAAATCCAACCTAGTGCCCATCGCTTCCTGTAGCTTCTGCCAAAAATGAGAGGTAAACATTGAACCTCTATCTAACACAATGGACACAAGTACTCCATGAAGGCACACAATTTGCTTCACATATAGCTTCGCCAATCTAGCTACAGAATAAATGTCTTTCACAGGTAAGAAATGTGCAGACTTGGTCAACCTATCCACAATCACCCAGATGGAATTGTATTCATCCTTGGAATGAGGTAAACTAACCATAAAATCCATAGCAATCCTTTCCTACTTTGACTCAGGAATAGGAAGAGGCTGAAGCTTCCTAGAAGGCTTCTGATGTTCAGCTTTCACCTACTAACATGTCAAACACTTCACAACATAATCAATGACATCCTTCCTCAGTCCATCCCATCAGTATAAATCTCTAATACTATGGTACATCTTAGTGACACCTGGATGTATGCTGTAGGCTGTAGGCTGTAGAATGTGCTTCCTCAAGGATCTCTTCTCTCAAATTATCCATATCAGGAATACACAATCTACCACTGATCCATAAAACACCATCATAATCAAGTATGAAATCAATGAACTTCCCTGCTCAAACATACTCTATAAGCTCTTCCAAAATAGGATCTCTGAGCTGCCTTAATCTTATCTCTTAACACATATCGCACCTTAAACTGAGCTAACAGTCCACTTGATCTACTCACTTTCATCATCAAACCTTGATCCACTAACTGATGCAACTCTTAGATCAACAGTCTCCTTTCTACATTGATGTGAGCAAGACTACTTGAGGACTTCTTACTTAAGGCATCTACTACTATATTAGCTTTGCCTGGATGATAAAGGATCTCACAGTCATAATCTTTCAACAGTTCTAACCATCTCCTTGGCCTCAGATTCAGATCTCTTTGTTGGAAAATGTACTTAAGGATTTTGTAATCAGTAAATATCTCACAAGTTACCCCGTAAAGATAATGTCTCCAGATCTTGAGAGCAAAGATCACTGTAGCCATTTTTAGGTCATGGGTAGGATACTTTTATTCATGCTTCTTCAACTGCCTCAAAGCATAGGCTATCACCCTACCATTCTACATCAACACATAACCTAAGCCAACTTTAGAGGCATCACAATATACTGTGAACTTGTCTTCTCTATTAGGCAAAGCCAAAACTGGAGTTGTGGTCAACTTTTCCTTCAACAACTAGAAACTGTTCTCATAAGCTTTTAACCACTCAAACCTTACATTCTTCTGAGTCAAGCGAGTCATAGGAGCTGCAATTCTAGAAAAATCTCGCATAACCCTCCTATAATACCTAGCTAAACCCAAAAAACTCTGAATCTCAATACCTGAAGTCAGTCTAGGCCACTTAGACACTGCCTCAACCTTCTATGGATCAACTTGGATACCATCTTTAGACACCACATGTCCAAGAAATGTAACACTCTCCAATCAGAAATCACACTTCAAGAATTTAGCATAAAGCTGATGTTCTCTCAGTGTCTGTAGTATAATCCTCAAGTGATATACATGTACTTCCATACTCCTCGAATATACCAATATATCATCAATGAAGACTACCATAAACTAATCCATAAATGGTCTGAATACCCCGTTCATTAGATCCATAAAAGCTACTAGTACGTTAGTCAAGCCAAAAGACATCACTAGAAACTCATAATGGCCATATCAAGTGCAAAATGTTATTTTAGGAACATCGGCTTTGCTGATCCACAACTGATGATAATCCAACCTCAAATCAATCTTGGAAAAGAATTGTGTACCCTATAGCTGATCAAACAAGTCATCTATCCTCAAGAGAGGATACTTGTTCTTCACTGTCACCTTATTTAGCTCTCTGAAGTTAATGCACAATCTCAGGGTACCATCCTTCTTCCTCACAAATAGGACTGGGGCACTCCAAGGAGAAACACTAGGTCTAATAAAACCCTTATATAGTAACTCTTGCAACTACTCCTTCAACTCTTTCAACTCTGCAGGAGCCATTTGTAAGGTGGCATTGAAATAAGGCTAGTGCTTAGAACCACTTCTATACAAAATTTAACCTCTCTGTGAGGTGGTAAATCTGGCAACTCCTCAAGAAAAATATCAGGAAACTCACAGGGAATAGGAACATCTGTGAGTGACAACTTCTCCACTAAAGTATCCTTGACTAATGCCAAATAACCCTAACAACCCTCCCTCATTAACTTCCTAGCCGTGATAGCGAAAACGAGATTCTAAGGTGCAAAACTCTTATCACTTATAAACTTAAACTCTTATTCACCAGGAATTCTGAATATCACCTCTTTACTCCGATAACCCACCATGGCATAATGCTAAGATAACCAATCCATACCTAGAATTACATCAAATTCCATCATATCCAATAAAATCAAATCAATGGGCAACGCTCTACCTCTGACAAGAACTGGACAACTAGAAAGAACAACATCGGTGTCCAAAGAATCGCTTAGAGGAGTGGCGATAGACAAAGGAAAAGTCATCCTCGAAGCTTGCCAGCCAGACTTAGAAGCAAAAATAGGAGAAATAAATGAATGCGTGGCACCCGAATCAAACAAAACCCATGCATCCAGGTAATAAATAGAAATAATACCTGCCACGACTGCATTAGATGCCTGAGCATCCTGCTGAGTAAGATGGAAGACTCTAGCCTGACCTTGACCTCCTTGCTGATTGGTAAAAGCCTGGCCAATACCTCTGGCACCTTCTCTGGTACCTCTACGATGACCTTGCTGAGAAACAATCTGAGTAGAACTCTGGTGCTGAGCTGGAGGCAACTGAAAAGGAACTGGTGCTGCACTAACAATTGACTGCTTTGGAAATTATGGAATTTGTGGCTGCTGATAACCAGAATAGGGACATGATCTGGCAAAGTGTCCTATCTGTCCGCATCAAAAATAAGTCAGTGGTGTCATGTAACACGGTCCTTGATGAACTCTACCACATGTTTAATAAACACTGGCAACTGACCCAGAACTGTGATCACTGCTGCTACTCGAAGCACCCGACCTAAATCTAAATGGTCTACGCTGACCTCCACGGCCATGTCTACTGCTCCTATACACTCTCTGCTATTGCCTTTGGCTTTGTTGGGCTAGGCCTCTTTGCTGACTACTTGAACCAATCTAAAAACTCGTGTACAGAGTAGTCTGAAATCCACCTGACCGAATGCCCAACTGGTAATAATCAGGCATAGCTCCTTGCCTGACTAGCCTCAGCTCAATCTCCTTGGCCAACTCTATCATTAACTCTAGAGTAAGGCATGTTGTAGGCATACTAGCAAAAGCAGAACCTAAACCAGTGACATAAGTAGTGACTGCGAAGTACTGATCTCCCATCAGGTCCTCTGCATATTTGTCACGACCCAAAACAGGGGCCATGACCGGCGCTAGGGAATGGGAATTCTTTCGAATTCGGAACCCGTAGCAAGCCTTAAAATAAGTAAAACTTGCTATAATAATAATAACATAAATAAAATATTTTGTAGCGGAAAAAAAATCATAAATAAAATAAATAATAAAATAATAATATGCTAATAAAATTAAATGAACATCCTCATATCATATATAAATAATCTTTTAATACATATCTCAGTTCAAATATTTAAAATACATATTTCTTACAAACATAATACATAAATTTCACAACCGACCATAACTACTGCAGTGTCTAGATTATAAAATAAACTTAGGTAAGTAGTTTACATAATGAAGTTGGGGCGGAAGAAATCCGGCGTAAAGGTCTGCTACTGAGGTTTGAAGACATAGACTCTCCTAAAAAATAATCAACGGAGGGGAGTCAGACCTCACTGAGTGAATTGTTATAATACATATACATGCATACTAAATGATAAATGCATACATTCAATAGTATATATATATATATATATATATATATATATATATATATAATAAATATATATACAGTCAAAACACACAGATGCAACAAAATCATTTTATATAAATATTAAGAATTACACCCGTATATGAATGATCAAATAGAACCCTAGAAAACACAACCTCAAACAGTGTTAGACAACACTCTAGCCATACAGGCTCACTTATTCCAAATAATTCACTTGTTCCATTTGGATAGTAGATTGGCCCTGAGACACTAAGTCAACCGAGCTCTAGCAGTCTCACTGTCAGTGTGATTGGCCCCGAGACACTTGGTCAACCGAGCTCCAATAATCACACTCTCAAATCACATCTCACATCAAATAATTTAATCTGATCATAATCCACAAATAGGTTAGTAATAAAGCATAAATGCTATCGGCGTACCGGTACATACTCGGTCCTAGTTGTAATATCCCATGTTTTTAAAATATTTTAATATTGTACCGGGATATGCAGTGTTAATAATTTTTGTATATATTATGATGTTTTTACTGGTTGATAAGTATTTAAAACCTATTTTTAATTATTGTGTATTGTTTACAGTGCTTTACGTAAAATTTTCCCGGGACATGCATTTTCGGGGAAATTTTCACGTAAATAATTTATTATTAATTATTTTAAATATATTTTCGGACTTGCATGAACTCATACGTATTTTTAAATTACTAAACACCGTGTATGTGCGCAATATTTATTTAATTAGGGTTTAATTAATATTATCCTAATATTTTATTATTTGTTTATTAATTTATTGTTATTTAAGTATTTTTATTTATTTATTTATTAAATTATTAAAATATTAAATTATATGTGTGGGTGTGATTTTTTTTTAAATATTTTATTAAAATTATTTTTTTATTATTTTTCTTTTTTGGATGGAGAGTGTTTCTTTTCTTGGACATGTAGTGTCTAAAGAAGGTATCCAGGTTGATCCACAGAAGATTGAGGCAGTGTCTGAGTGGCCTAGACCTACTTCTGTCACTGAGATTCAAAGTTTTATAGGTTTAGCCGGGTATTATAGGCGGTTTGTGCAAGACTTTTCCAGAATTGCAGCCCCTATGACTCGCTTGACTCAGAAGATGTTAGTTTCGAGTGGTCAGAAGCTTGTGAGAATAGTTTCCAGTTGTTGAAGGAGAAGTTGACCACAGTGCCAGTATTAGCTTTGCCTAATAGTGTGGATAAGTTCACAGTCTATTGTGATGCCTCTAGAATTGGTCTTGGTTGTGTGTTGATGCAGAATGGAAGGGTGATAGCCTATGCTTCGAGGCAGTTGAAGAAGCATGAGCAGAACTATCCTACACATGATCTTGAGATGGCTGCAGTGATCTTTGCTTTGAAGATTTGGAGACATTATTTGTACGGGGTGACTTGTGAGATATTTACTGATCACAAGAGCCTTAAGTACATTTTCCAGCAGCGAGATCTGAATCTGAGGCAGAGGAGATGGTTGGAATTGTTGAAGGATTATGATTGTGAGATTCTATATCATCCGGGTAAAGCTAATGTGGTAGCAGATGCCTTGAGTAGGAAGTCCTTAGGCAGTCTTGCTCACATCGGTGTTGAGAGAAGACCATTGATCCAGGAGTTGCATTTATTGGTGGATCAAGGTCTGATGATGAAGATTAGTAGATCAGGTGGACTGCTAGCTCAGTTTAAAGTGTGATCTGTGCTGAGGGATAGGATTAAAGTAGCTCAGAGTCGAGATCCTATTCTGAAAGAGCTTGCAGAGAATGTTCGAGCAGGGAAGTTCACTGATTTCACGCTCAATGATGATGGTGTGTTGTGGATCAGTGGTAGATTGTGCTTTCCCGATGTGGATGACTTGAGAGAGGAGATTTTAGAGGAAGCACATTCTACAGCTTACAATGTTCATCCGAGCATTACCAAGATGTACCACAGTATCAGAGATCTATACTGGTGGGATGGATTAAAGAAAGATGTCACTGATTATGTTGCGAAGTGCTTGACGTGTCAGCAAGTGAAAGCCGAACATCAGAAGCCTTCTGGGAAGCTTCAGCCTCTTCCTATTCCCGAGTGGAAGTGGGAAACGATAGCTATGGATTTTGTGGTCGATTTACCTCGTTCTAAGGATGGATACGATTCTATCTGGGTGATTGTAGACAGGTTGACGAAGTCTGCACATTTCTTGCCTGTGAAAGCCACTTATTCTGTAGCTAGATTGGCGAAGTTGTATGTGAAGCATATTATGTGCCTTCTTGGAGTACCTATGTCCATTGTGTCAGATAGAGGTTCGGTGTTTACTTCTCATTTTTGGCAGAAGTTGCAGGAAGCGATGGGCACTAGGTTGGATTTCAATACTGCTTTTCATCCTCAGATAGATGGTCAGTCTGAGAGGATGATCTAGACACTGGAAGATATGTTGAGGATGTGTGTCTTGGATTTGGGAGGTAGCTGGGATGATCATTTGTCACTCGTTGAGTTTGCATATAA
The DNA here is from genome assembly GCA_947683625.1 of Mallotus nudiflorus. Classification (NCBI taxonomy): domain Eukaryota; kingdom Viridiplantae; phylum Streptophyta; class Magnoliopsida; order Malpighiales; family Euphorbiaceae; genus Mallotus; species Mallotus nudiflorus. The sequence goes on along the minus strand of CANTUR010001759.1, from coordinate 33,119 downwards.
TAACAGCTATCATAGCAGTATTGGTATGGCACCGTACGAGGCGTTGTATGGAAGGAAGTGTAGATCCCCGTTGAGTTGGGATGAGATTGGTGAGAGAGCTTTGACTGGACCTGAGATGGTTCAGGATGCTGCAGAGAAAGTCACCGTGATCAAGCACAGATTAGAGACCGCAGTTAGCAGACAGAAGAGTTATGCGGATCCTAGGCGCAGAGATGTGGAGTTTCAAGTAGGAGATTTCATTTTTCTGTAAGTATCTCCGATGAAGGGTGTGATGAGATTTGGTAGGAAGGGTAAGTTAGCACCGAGATATATTGGACCGTTTGAGATTCTGGAGAGAGTTGGCACTGTTGCATATCGGTTGGATTTGCCTCCGAGTATGTCACAAGTGCATCCAGTATTTCATATCTCGATGTTGAGGAAGTATATCTCAGACCCTTCACACGTGTTGCAGCCCGACAGTGTAGAAGTAAATGAAGATTTGACGTTTGTGGAAGAACCTGTGGCGATCGTTGATTTTCAAGTTCGACAGTTACGATCGAAGCAGATTCCGATGGTCAAGGTTCTATGGCGTAGCGACAGAGTTGAGGAGCATACGTGGGAGACTGAAGCTGAGATGCGAGCTTCTTACCCGTATCTCTTTCCTTCTTGATCTTGTATTTTTTTTTTCTGGAATTCGGGGACGAATTCTTGTAAAGGGGAAAGACTGTAATATCCCGTGTTTTTAAAATATTTTAATACTGTACCGGGATATGCAGTGTTAATAATTTTTGTATATATTACGATGTTTTTACGGGTTGATAAGTATTTAAAACCTATTTTTAATTATTGTGTATTGTTTACTTTACGTAAAATTTTCCAGGGATTTGCATTTTCGGGGAAAATTTCACGTAAATAATTTATTATTAATTATTTTAAATATATTTTCGGACTTGCATGAATTCATACGTATTTTTAAATTGCTAAACATTGTGTATGTGTGCAATATTCATTTAATTAGGGTTTAATTAATATTACCCTAATATTTTATTATTTGTTTATTAATTTATTGTTATTTAAGTATTTTTATTTATTTATTAAATTATTAAAATATTAAATTATATGTGTGGGTGTGATTTTTTTAAATATTTTATTAAAATTATTTTTTTATTATTTTTCTTTTTTCTTTTTCTTTTTCTTTTTTCTTTTCTTTTTCTTTTCTTTTTCTTTTCTTTTTCTTTTCTTTCTTTTTTCTTTTTCTTCCTTTCCCTCCCGAGCGCCCGACCACCCCTCACCACCGTCTGTCACGCCGATCACCTACCGTCGGTGTGCCTCCCAACTTTCCACCGTCTTTCCCAGCCGTCCCCGTCGCCAGCAGCTTCCTTCCCCGGCACCGACGAGCTATTTTTTCATTTTTGGTCGAAATTCTTCTCCTCGTCGTCGATGACAATTCCGGCCACCATTTTTGACACCGCCGGTCTCTTTCTTCTCCTTAAGCTCCGGTGAGTGTGATTCTAGCTTTGTTTTGAGCTAAAATGGTCTAGATTTGCTTAGGTTTCGAATTTCAATTTCGGTCACATTAGGGTTTTTGATTTTTTTTGAGCTTTGAATTGATTTATTCATGAAAACCCCCTTCACAAATGTTGATCCTAGTAGCTTAATCTACATGTATGAATTTTTGTGGAATTTTTGGAGATTTTTTGGATTTTTGGGTATTTTTAAATATTTTAATATTATTTTCTAATTTTCGTAAATTAATTATTTAAATTATGAAATTGGGGTTTATAGTTAAATTAGGTGTTTAAATGAATTATAGGAATTTATTTGGAATTTTTATGAATTTCTATGTATTTATTTTGAATTATTGAATTTTATGTAAATTTGAAAAATTAGGTTAAATGTGTTTTTATTTGAATTTAATTGGTTAATTGAGTTTAATTATTGATATTATTGATAAATATGTTGAGGAAATTAATTTTGGATGATTATACTATTTTTGGTGAATTTTTGAAGTAATTATACTATATTTATATATATAGGGGTATTTTGGTAATTTTACATAAAATTGGCTAAAAATGTAATTTAATTGGTTTTAATAGTTATTTAAAGTATAAAAATGATTTCTACAAATTATTTGGTATTTTTAACTAATTAAAACTATTTTTCGTGAATTATTTTCAATTATATATATAATATACGGTTTTACTAATAAAATGAGTTTTTATTGGTTTTTAATGTGTTTAAAGGTTAATTATGTAATTTCTACCTATAAAATGTATTTTTAGGTTTTAAGGATATTTTTGGTATTTTCTGAATTGTTCTGTGATTGTGGACCCCGGTCGGTGGACTGTAGTTTGGAGTCCGACTGTGGGATTTTGATTGTGCTCTGTGTAGTTTTTCGAAGTGTATTTCTTTGCAGGGTCGGCTCTACTCTTTTGAGTAGAGAGATGTCCATTTTACAGGGGAGGTTCTGTCGAATTTTTGATAGAATTCTCATAAAACGTGATGTCCAGTCGAACCCTAATTCTGTTTCTGTGTTAAATATTCTAGATCGAATTCTAGGATTTCTATTAGGTTTATTCTAATGTCGGTTATTTATTGCTTGTTTAGTTGCGCCGAGACCGAGGGCTAGTGGACCAGGCCTGTCGGACCCGTCTCGTGGAGCGCACTAGGGTGAGTTACTATACTATATATATATGCTTTAGGATGCATGATTTAGAAATATATGTTTTATTTTGATTAAATATGCATAAATAATATGATTTGTATTTAAGTATATTTTTGGTATATATTAAATTATATACATGTTTTGTTAATAAATTATATTTAAAAATGTTTTTAAATATATTTCTAGTTTAATTTATGATTTGATTGGATTTATTTGACGTATATATACTCGAAATATACCTGATTTACTTTTGGTATATTTCTAGTATATATATGGTTTATGTTGATATTTTATTGAACTTCATGCATCATTTATTTTTGTGAATGAATGTTTTATATTATTAATGATGAAGGATATCTATAGAACGTGCTACCTAGTGGGCAGCACTAGGACCGAGTACGTACAGGTACGCCTATAGTATTTAGGCTATAATACTAACTTATTTATGGATATTGATTGAATGTGATTATTGATGTGTGAGATATGGATTGGAGGTGTGATTGCTGGAGCTCGGTTGATCAAGTGTCTCGGGGCCAATCACACTGGCAGTCAGACTGCTGGAGCTCGGTTGACTTAGTGTCTCGGGGACAGTCTACTGTCTAAATGGATTAAGTGGATATATTTGGAATAAGTGAGCCCGTATGGCTAGAGTGTTGTCTAACACTGTTTCTGAGGTTGCAATATTCTAGGGTTCTATGTGATCCTCATAAACTGTGATTTTCAATACAAATATATAAAAAATGATTTTTCTGCATCAGTGTGAATTTGCATGTATATATTTACATATTACATATATATTGTTGACTGTATGCATTGTCACTTAGTGTGTATGTATATATATTATAGTAATTCACTCATTGAGGTCTGACTCCCCTCCGTTGACTATTTTTCAGGAGAGTCAACATCTTCAGACCTCAGTAGCAGGTCCATACGTCGGATTTCTTCCGCCCCGGCTTCTTTGTGTAAACTGCTTACTTGAGTCTTATTTTTATAATCTAGACACTGCAGTAGTTGTAAATTAATTGTGAGATATTATGTATTTTATTTATGCGAGATGCATTTTAAGAATTTGAACTGGATTGTATTAAAAAGATTTTATATATATGTGATGAGTTGAGATTTAAATTAAATCCAGTTGATGGAAATGTTATTATTATATTTACGATTTTTATTTCCGCTGCAAATTTGATATTGTTACTATTACTATTGCATATTTTATTTTATTTTTAGGCTTGCTACGGGTTCCGGATTCGAAAGAATTCCCGTTCCCTAGCGCCGGTCATGGCCCCTGTTTTGGGTCGTGACACTAGTGTTGCCTACTAGGTAGCACGTTCTATTAATATCCTTCATTATTATATAAAACATACATTCATAAAATCAATGATGCATGATATTAAATAAAGTAGCAACATAAACCATATATATACTAGAAATATACCAAAAATAAACCAGGTATATTTCGAGTATATATATGTCAAATGAATTCAATTTATTTACAAAATAAACTATAAATAAACTATAAATATACTTAAAAACATTTTAAGTATAATTCATTAATAAAACATGCGTATAATTTAAAATATACCAAAAATATACCAATCATATACCAAAAGTAAACCTAAGTAATAATCAAACCATTTATGCATAACTTATAAAATAAATCATACATTTCTAAAACATGCATCCTAGAACAGGTATATATAAAATAACAACTCACTGTTATTGCCCTCCTCGAGACGGGTCCGATGGGCCTGGTCCACTAGGCCTCGATCTCGACACAACTAAACAAACAAACGACAACATGACATTAGAATAAATCTATCGAATTTCCTAGAAACTCGATATAGAATACTAAACACAGAATCAAAATAAGAATTTGATCGGACATCACATTTTACGAGAATTCTACCAAAAATCTGGCTGAACCTCCCTTGTAAAATGTACATCTCTCTACTCAAAGAGTAAAGCCAGTCCTGTAAATAAATACACTTTGAATATCCACATAACACAATCCCTCGGTCGGACTCCAAACTACAATTCACCGACCGAGGTCCATAATTCATGAAATAATACAAAACACATGAAAATACCAAAAAATACCAAAAATGCCCTTCAACACTCAAAATATAGCAATTTAGATATTTAAACGCTAAAAATATTTATTTAACCGATAACTACACAAAAACCCTAATTTTAATAAAATATTATTAAAAACTAATAATTCTCAATAAATTCATACATATTAACCAAAATACATTTTATAAATCCAAATTACATAATTAACCCTAAAACTTACTAAAAATCAATAAAAACTCATTTATTTAGAAAAATCGTATATTATATATAATGTGAAAATAATTTATGAAAAATAGTTTTAATTAGTTAAAAATACTAAATAATTTATAGAAATCATTTTTATACCTCAAATAACTATTAAAACCAATTTAATTATATTTTTGGCCAATTTAGTGTCAAATTACCAAAATACCCCTAGTTATGTAAATTCACTATAAATGTTCAAAAATTCACCAAAAATGGTATAATTACTCAAAATTAAATTTCTCAACATATAATTCAATAATATCAATAAATATACCCAATTAACCAATTAATTCCAATAAAACACATAAATAACCTAATTTTCCAAAAATTACATAAACTAAATAAATTCTAAATAATTATATAAAATTCACAAAAATTACAAATAAATTTCTAAAATTCATTTTAACACCTATAAACACCATAAACACAATTTCATAATTTAATTAATTAATTTTTGAAAATTAGAAAATATTAATAAAATAATCAAAAATTCACAAAAATAAAAAATAATTCCCAAAAATTCTACAAAAATTCATAGAGCTAGATTAAGTTACTAGGATCAATGTTTGTGAAGGAAGCTTGCATGAATCATACAAATTGAAAACCCTAAATGGCCAAAAATGTAAAATCGAAACCTAGGGAAATCTAGACCATTTCAAGTGAAACAAAGCTTGGAAATGAACTCACCAGAGCTCAAGGAGAAGATAGAGATTGGTGGCATTCAAAATGGTGGTCGGACGAAGGAGAACAAAGTTGGTGTTGATTCTCGGATTTCTGGCCAAACAACACCGAAAATGGAGGCTTCAGGTGGCGGAGGAAGCTTGGGAGGGTGGTGGTTGGTTGGGAGGCACACCGATGGGAAGAGAACGGCGTGACAGTGGCCAGATGCGTGAGGAAGACGATCGGGAGGGAGAGGGAGTAGTTAATGGCAATCTTGTAAATATTGTAAACTTTATTTTTGTTAATAATATTTTATGTATATATGTATGTATATATATATCTAACTTTTATTATTTTAATATATAATTTAATACACACAAATAATATCCACCACACACTTTAATAATAATATATATATATATGCATATACATATATACACACATTTAATTAATTACTATTAAAACTATATATTATAATTTTAATTTAATTAAATAACCCTAATTTTAATTTAAATGCATGCACGTATATGTATTTTATTGACACTTTAGAATCATGCATGAACTCATGCAAATTCACTAAACCGGTTAAAATAATTAGTATTTATTTATTTACATTTTAATTTCCCTAAAAATAAAATTCCTGTGAAAATTTTACGTAAAGGACTCAAAAAAATTAAAAATAATTAAAAATGTCTTTAATAAATAACAAACTCATCAAATAATCATAAATATCTATAAAAATTATTAACACTGCATATCCCGATGTAGTTTAAAATTATTTAAAAACTCGGGATATTATAATATTTGCCGAGTCAAAGGAACTCTCTAGTGTAATCCTCAACAGATCTGTCAGCTCTGGTAATACTAGTCAGTTAGAGTCTATAACTCATATAGAGTGGCTTTAGGCAGAATCTCCTCATAAATTGCTCTCTGAACTAAGCCTAGGTCATCGTCATCATGTATGGTTGAATCATCTGAATAAACCAGTCCATAGGTGGTCCCTCTACTGACAGCTCAACTATCATGATCTGCTGGTACTCGGTGTGAGCAGTTCGAGTCCTCGTCTCTATCGCATACAAAAGGTCTAAAGGGTCAGAAATCCCATCAAAAGCTATCCTACCGACTCTGGCATAGAACAGGGCTGCCTTAGGGTTAGACATACCCTATTGATAGGTAGGCTGAACAGGCAGTGCAACATGAGGTACTAGAATATCCTTATACTCTGGCTCTACAGGTTCCTCATTCTATAGCTCTTTCTGTCTATGAAGACCTGCCATTCCTCGAGGTCTACCCCTGCTTCAACCTCTACGCCTAGCTGGCGGCTCATGAGGTAAAACCTCATCTTGGAATGTAATATCCCGTGTTTTAAAATATTTTTTTACAATGTACCGGGATATACAGTGTTAATAATTTTTGAATATATATTACGAAATTTTCACGAGTTGATATGTATTTAAAATTTATTTTAATTACTGTGTCTTATTTACAGTGTTTTACGTAAAATTTTCCTAGGACTTGCATTTTCGGGGAAATTTTCACGTAAATAATTTATTATTAATTATTTTAAATATATTTTCGGACTTGCATGAACTCATACGTATTTTTAAATTACTAAACACCGTGTATGTGTGCGATATTTATTTAATTAGGGTTTAATATATATTACCCTAATATTTTATTAATTATTTATTAATTTATTGTTATTTAATTATTTTATTTATTATTATTTTATTATTTTATTATTATTTTATTATTTTTTCTTTTTTTCTTTTTTCTTTCTTTCTTTTTCTTTTCTTTTTCTTTTCCTTCTTTTTTTTTCTTTTTTTTTTCTTCTTCTTCCTTCTTCCCGTGCGCGCCCGACCACCACCCCTCACCGTCTGCAACTTTCGATTTCCGACTGTCGGTGTGCCACCAGGAGCTCCACCTTCCTCAGCCAGCCACTCCGCCGCCTTCCGCTCCCTTCTCCGGCGTCGGCAGCTCCTTTTTCTTCCTTTGGCCGAAACTTCTTCCCTTTACCGTCAACGACGATTCCGGCCACCGTTTTCGACACCGCCGGTCTCTTTCTTCTCCTTAAGCTCCGGTGAGTGTGATTCTAGCTTTGGTTTGAGCTAAAATGGTCTAGAATTGCTTAGGTTTTGAATTTTCAATTTCAGCCTATTAGGGTTTTTGATTTTTTTTGAGCTTTGAATTGATTGATTCATGAAAACTACCTTTACAAATTTTGATCCTAGTAGCTTAATCTACATGTGTGAATTTTTGTGGAATTTTTGGAGATTTTTTGGATTTATGGGTATTTTTGAATATTTTAATATTATTTTCTAATTTTCGGAAATTAATTATTTAAATTATGAAATTGGAGTTTATGGTTAAATTAGGTGTTTAAATGAATTATAGGAATTTATTTGGAATTTTTATGAATTTCTAAGTATTTATTTTGAATTATTGAAGTTTATGGAATTTTGGGAAAATTAGGCTAAATGTGTTTTTATTTGAAATTAATTGGTTAATTGAGTTTAATTATTGATATTATTGATAAATATGTTGATAAAATTATTTTTGGATAATTGTATAATTTTTGGTGAATTTTTGAAGTAATTTAAGTATATTTATATATATAGGGGTATTTTGGTAATTTTACCCTAAATTGGCTAAAAATGTAATTTAATTGGTTTTAATAGTTATTTAAATTATAAAAATGATTTCTAAAAATGATTTAGTATTTTTAACTAATTAAAACTATTTTTCGTGAATTATTTTCAATTATATATATAATATACGATTTTTCAAATAAAATGTGTTTTATTGGTTTTTATAGTGTTTTAAGGTTAAGTATGTAATTTCTATTTATAAAATGAATTTCTATATTGTAAGGATATTTTTGGTATATCTGGAATTGTTCTGTGTTTGTGGACCCCGATCGGTAGATTGTAGTCTGGAGTCCGACCGAGGGGTTGTGAATGAGATGTGGTGTTTATTTTCGAAGTATATTTCCTTATAGGGTCGGCTCTACTCTTTTGAGTAGAGAGATGTCCGTTTTACAGGGGAGGTTCTGTCGGATTTTTGATAGAATTCTCGTAAAACATGATGTCCAGTCAAACCTTAATTCTGTTCCTGCATTTAATACTCTAGATCGAATTCTAGGATTTCTGTTAGGTCTATTCTAATGTTTGTCGTTATTTTCTTGTCTAGTTGCGCCGAGACCGAGGGCTAGTGGACCAGGCCCGTCGGACCCATCTCGTGGACCGCACTAGGTGAGTTAATATACTATATATATATGCTTAGGATGCATGATTTAGAAATGCATGTTTTATGTTGATTAAATATGCATAAATAATTTGATTATTTCTTAAGTTTATATTAAGTATATTTTTGGTTTATTTTTGGTATATAATAAATTATATACATGTTTTGTTAATAAAATATATTTAAAATGTTTTTAAATATATTTTTAGTTTAATTTATGATTTGACTGGATTTATTTGACGTATATATACTTGAAATATACCTGGTTTACTTTTGGTATATTTCTGGTATATATATGGATTATATTGTTATTTCATTTACGTTCATGCATCATTTATTTTTGTGAATGAATCTTTTATATTATTAATGATGAAGGATATCGATAGAACGTGCTACCTAGTGGGCAGCACTAGGATCGAGTACGTACCAGTACGCCTATAGTATTTAGGCTATATTACTAACCATTTGTGGATATTGATTTGATATGATTATTGATATGTGTGAGATGTGGTTTGGGTGTGATTGCTGGAGCTCGGTTGACCAAGTGTCTCGGGGCCAATCACACTGGCAGTTAGACTGTTGGAGCTCGGTTGACTTAGTGTCTCGGGCCCAGTCTACTGTCTAAATGGATTAAGTGGATATATTGTGGAATAAGTGAGCCTATATGGCTAGAGTGTTGTTTAACACTATTTTCAAGGTTGCGAGATTCTAGGGTTCTATGTGATCCTTCATAAAAGATGATTTTCAATAATATATATATATAAATGATTTTTCTGCATCTGTGTGAATTTTCATGTATATATTTATATATTACATATATATTGTTGACTGTATGCATTATCATTTAGTGTGTATGTATATATATTATAGTAATTCACTCAATGAGGTCTGACTCCCCTCCATTGACTATTTTTCAGGAGAGTCAACATCTTCAGACCTTAGTAGCAGGTCGATACGCCATATTTCTTCCGCCCCGGCTTCTTTGTGTAAACTATTTACTTGAGTCTTATTTTTATTATAATCTAGACACTGCAGTAGTTGTGAATTAAAGTATTGGATTTCATGTATTTTATTTAAAGAGATGTATTATATTGAAACTGGATTTGTATTGAAAGATTTTATATATATGAGATGAGATGAGATTTGATTTAAATCCAGTTGGTGAAAAGAATAATATGATATTGTGATATTTATGATTTTCATTTTCGCTGCATTTGATATTGTTATTATTGCATATTTTATTTTATTTTTAGGCTTGCTATGGGTTCCAGATTCGAAAGAATTCCCGTTCCCTAGCGCCGGTCATGGCCCCTATTTTGGGTCGTGACAAAGTTGGTATCAGAGCGGAGTTCTGTGTCAGGGCTTAGTTTTGTGAGTTGTGGCCCTAGTTTTCAAGTTGTGTTTTCTGTTGAACTACTGCAATGTATTAGGTTCGAGTATGTCTTGATAAGTATTCCTTGCTGTAGTTTCCAGCGTTATTCCTCTGTTGTCTATTTTGTCTTAATCTTTCCGTTTATCTTTTCAGAATGAGGAGGCGAGCGCGTGTCGCTCCACCGGTCGTTAAGGCCGAGGATGATGAGTCTTTTCAGGATGAGGTTTTACCTCCTGAGCAGCCAGTTAGACATAGAGGTCATGGCAGAGGTAGACCTCGAGGAGCGGCAGGTCACCGTAGGCAGAGAGAGTTACAGGATGAGGAGCCTGTTGAGCCTGAGTTTGATGTTCCTGTTCCTCCAATTGTTCAGCTTGTTCAGCCTGCCTATCAGCAGGGTATGTATGACCCTGAGGCAGCTTTGTTCTATGCTCGAGTTGGCAGGATTGCTTTTGATGGTACTTCCGATCCATTAGATTTTTTGCATGCGATTGAGACTAGGACTCGGACTGCTCATATCGAGTACCAGCGGATCATGATCGTCGAGTTGTCTATTGAGGGACCAGCCTTAGATTGGTTCATTCAGATGATCCAGCCCTATATGATGACGATGACGTGGGCTCAGTTCCGAGAGCGATTTGTGAGGAGATTCTGTCCAGAGCCTTTTCGTTTGAGTTATCGTCTCCGGTTGACCAGTATTTCTTGTGGAGATCGATCTGTAGAGGAGTATACCCGAGAGTTTCTTTGTCTGGGTAGATATGCTGAGGATCTGATGCGAGATCAGTATTTCGCTGTCACTACATACGTTACTGGTTTAGGTTCTGCTTTTGCTGGTATACCTACAACAGGCCTTACTCTGGAGTCTGTGATTGAGCTAGCTAAGGAGATTGAGCTGAGATTAGTTAGGCAGGGAGCGATGCCTGATTATTACCAGCTAGGAGTTCAGTCGAGTGGATTGCAGGCTACTCCGTATTCAAGTTTTCATGTTGGTTCGAGTAGTCAGCAGCGAGGTCCGACTCAGCAGAGTCAGAGACAGCAGCAGCAGGTGCATCAGAGCAGTAGACATGGCCGTGGAGGTCAGCGTAGATCGTTTAGATTTGGGTCAGGTGCTTCAAGCAGCAGCAGTGGTCGTAGTTCTGGATCAGCGGCTAGTGTTTGTCAGACTTGTGGTAGAGTCCATCAGGGACCGTGTTATCTGACACCACTAACATGCTTCAGATGCGGGCAGATAGGACATTTTGCTAGATCGTGTCCTTATTCTGGGTATCAGCAGCAGCATATTTCGTGATTCCCACAGCAGTCGATTGCTAGTGCAGCACCCGTGCCATTTCAGTTACCACCAACCCAGCATCAGAGTTCCACTCAGTTTGTTCCACAGCAGAGTCGTGGTAGAGGTACTAGAGGAGGTGCCAAAGGTGTTGGCCAGGCTTCTACTAGTCAGCAGGGAGGTCGAGGTCAGGCCAGAGTTTTCCACCTTACTCAGCAGGATGCTCAGGCATCTAATGCAGTCGTGGCAGGTATTGTTTCTGTTTGTTACCTGGATGCATGGGTTTTGTTTGATCCGGGTGCCACGCATTCGTTTGTTTCTCCTATTTTTTCTTCTAAATCTTGTTGGCAAGCTTTGAGGATGGCTTTTCCTTTGTCTATTGCCACTCCTCTGAGTGATTCCTTGGACGCCGATATTGTTCTTTCTGGTTGTCCAGTTCTCGTGGGAGATAGAGAATTACCCGCTGATTTGATTTTGTTGGATGTGATGGAGTTTGATGTCATTCTGGGAATGGATTGGTTATCTCAGCACTATGCCGTGGTAGATTACAGGAATAAAGAGGTGAATTTCAGAATTCCTGGTGAAGAAGATTTTAAGTTTGTTGATGATAAAAGTTCAGTACCTCAGAATCTTATTTCTGCTATTATGGCTAGGAAGTTATTGAGGAAAGGTTGTTAGGGATATTTGGCATTAGTCAGGGATACTTCAGTGGAGAAGTTATCACTCACAGATGTTCCTATTGCTTGTGAGTTTCCTGATGTTTTTCCCGAGGAGTTGCCAGGTTTACAACCTCATAGAGAGATTGAGTTCTGTATAGATGTGGTTCCAGGTACTACTCCTATATCTATGCCACCCTATCGTATGGCTCCTGCCGAGTTGAAAGAGTTGAAGGAGCAGTTGCAAGAGTTATTGGATAAAGGTTTCATTATACCTAGTGTTTCTCCTTGGGGTGCACCAGTCCTGTTTGTGAAGAAGAAGGATGGTACCCTGAGACTGTGCATTGACTACAGAGAGCTTAATAAGGTGAGAGTGAAGAACAAGTATCCTCTCCCGAGGATAGATGATTTATTTGATCAGCTACATGGTGCACAGTTCTTTTCTAAGGTTGACTTGAGGTCGAGTTATCATCAGTTGCGGATTAGTGAATCCGATATTCCTAAGACAACATTCCGCACTCGATATGGTCATTATGAGTTTCTGGTGATATCTTTTGGTTTGACTAATGCACCAGCAGCTTTTATGGACTTGATGAATAGGGTATTCAGACCGTATGTGGATCAGTTTGTGGTAGTCTTCATTGATGATATACTAGCATATTCGAGGAGTATGGAAGAGCATGTATATCACTTGAGGATTGTACTACAGACACTGAGAGATCATCAGCTTTATGCTAAATTCTCAAAGTGTGATTTCTGGATGGAGAGTGTTTCTTTTCATGGACATGTAGTGTCTAAAGAAGGTATTCAGGTTAATCCACAGAAGATTGAGGCAGTGTCTGAATGGCCTAGACCTACTTCTGTCACAGAGATTCGGAGTTTTCTAGGTTTAGCTGGGTATTATAGGCGATTTGTACAGGATTTTTCCAGGATTGCATCCCCTATGACTCGCTTGACTCAGAAGAATGTTAGATTCGAGTGGTCAAAAGCTTGTGAGAATAGTTTCCAGTTACTAAAGGAGAGATTGACCACAGCGCCAGTATTAGCTTTGCCTAATAGTGTGGATAAGTTCACAGTTTACTGTGATGCCTCTAGAATTGGTCTTGGTTGTGTGTTGATGCAGAATGGAAGGGTGATAGCCTATGCTTCGAGGCAGTTGAAGAAGCATGAGCAGAACTATCCCACACATGATCTTGAGGTGGCTGCAGTGATCTTTGCTTTGAAGATTTGGAGACATTATCTGTACGGGGTGACTTGTGAGATATTTACTGATCACAAGAGCCTTAAGTACATTTTCCAGCAGCGAGATTTGAATTTGAGGCAGAGAAGATGGTTGGAATTGTTAAAGGATTATGATTGTGAGATCTTATATCATCCGGGTAAAGCTAACGTTGTAGCAGATGCCTTGAGTAGGAAGTCCTCAGGCAGTCTTGCTCACATCAGTGTTGAGAGGAGACCGTTGATCCATGAATTGCATTTGTTGGTGGATCAAGGTCTGATGATGAAGATCAGTAGATCAGGTGGACTGCTAGCTCAGTTTAAAGTGCGATCTGTACTGAGGGATAGGATTAAAGCAGCTCAGAGCCGAGATCCTATTCTGGAAGAGCTTGCAAAGAATGTTCGAGCAGGGAAGTTCACTGATTTCACACTCGGTGATGATGGTGTGTTGTGGATCAGTGGTAGATTGTGTGTTCCTGATGTGGATGACTTGAGAGAAGAGATCCTAGAGGAAGCACATTCTATAGCTTACAGATTTCATCCAGGTGTTACTAAGATGTACCACAGTATCAGAGACTTATACTGGTGGGATGGATTGAAAAAGGATGTCACTGATTATGTTGCTAAGTGCTTGACGTGTCAGCAAGTGAAAGCCGAACATCAGAAGCCTTCTGGGAAGCTTCAGCCTCTTCCTATTCCCGAGTGGAAGTGGGAAAGGATAGCTATGGATTTTGTGGTAGGTTTACCTCGTTCAAAGGATGGATACGATTCTATCTGGGTGATTGTAGACAGATTGACGAAGTCTGCACATTTCTTGCCTGTGAAAGCCACATATTCAGTTGCTAGATTGGCGAAGTTGTACGTGAAGCATATTGTGTGCCTTCATGGAGTACCTGTGTCCATTGTGTCAGATAGAGGTTCAGTGTTTACTTCTCGTTTTTAGCAGAAGTTGCAGGAAGCGATGGGCACTAGGTTGGATTTCAGTACTGCTTTTCATCTTCAGACAGATGGTCAGTCTGAGAGGACGATCCAGACACTGGAAGATATGTTGAGGATGTGTGTCTTGGATTTGGGAGGTAGCTGGGATGATCACTTGTCGCTTGTTGAGTTTGCATATAATAATAGCTACCATAGCAGTATTGGTATGGCACCGTATAAGGCGTTATATGGAAGGAAGTGTAGATCCCCTTTGAGTTGGGATGAAATTGGTGAGAGAGCTTTGACTGGACTTGAGATGGTTCAGGACGCTGCAGAGAAAGTCACCGTGATTAAGCACAGATTAGAGACCGCAGTTAGCAGACAGAAGAGTTATGCGGATCCTAGGCGCAGAGATGTGGAGTTTCAGGTTGGAGATTTTATTTTTCTGAAGGTATCTCCGATGAAGGGTGTGATGAGATTTGGCAGGAAGGGTAAGTTAGCACCGAGATATATTGGACTGTTTGAGATTCTGGAGAGAGTTGGCACTGTTGCATATCGGTTGGATTTGCCTCCGAGTATGTCGCAAGTGCATCCAGTATTTCATATCTCGATGTTGAGGAAGTATATCTCAGACCCTTCACATGTGTTGCAGCCTGACAGTGTAGAAGTGAGTGAAGATTTGACGTTTGTGGAAGAACCTATGGCGATCGTTGATTTTCAAGTTCGACAGTTACGATCGAAGCAGATTCCGATGGTCAAGGTTCTGTGGCGTAGCGACAGAGTCGAGGAGCATACGTGGGAGACTGAAGCTGAGATGCGAGCTTCTTACCCATATCTCTTTCCTTCCTGATCCTGTAATCTTATCTTTTGGAATTCGGGGACGAATTCTTGTAAGGGGGGAAGACTGTAATATCTCGTGTTTTAAAATATTTTTTTACAATGTACTGGGATATACAGTGTTAATAATTTTTGAATATATATTACGAAATTTTCACGAGTTGATATGTATTTAAAATTTATTTTAATTACTATGTCTTATTTACAGTGTTTTACGTAAAATTTTCCCTGGACTTGCATTTTCGGGGAAATTTTCATGTAAATAATTTATTATTAATTATTTTAAATATATTTTCGGACTTGCATGAACTCATACATATTTTTAAATTACTAAACACCGTGTATGTGTGCGATATTTATTTAATTAGGGTTTAATATATATTACCCTAATATTTTATTAATTATTTATTAATTTATTATTATTTAATTATTTTATTTATTATTATTTAATTATTATTTTATTATTTTATTATTATTTTTTCTTTTTTTCTTTTTTCTTTCTTTCTTTTTCTTTTCTTTTTCTTTCTTTTTCTTTTCCTTCTTTTTTTTTCTTTTTCTTTTTCTTCTTCTTCCTTCTTCCCGTGCGTGCCCGACCACCACCCCTCACCATCTGCAACTTCCGATTTCCGATCGTCGGTGTTTCGCCAGGAGCTCCACCTTCCTCAGCCAGCCACTCCGCCGCCTTTCGCTCCCTTCTCTGGCGCCGGCAGCTCCATTTTCTTCCTTTGGCCGAAACTTCTTCCCTTTACCGTCGACGATGATTTCGGCCACCGTTTTTGACACCGCTGGTCTCTTTCTTCTCCTTAAGCTCCGGTGAGTGTGATTCTAGCTTTGGTTTGAGCTAAAATGGTCTAGAATTGCTTAGGTTTCGAATTTTCAATTTTAGCCTATTAGGGTTTTTGATTTTTTTTGAGCTTTGAATTGATTGATTCATGAAAAATCCTTTTACAAATGTTGATCATAGTAGCTTAATCTACATGTGTGAATTTTTGTGGAATTTTTGGAGATTATTTGGATTTATGGGTATTTTTGAATATTTTAATATTATTTTCTAATTTTCGGAAATTAATTATTTAAATTATGAAATTGGAGTTTATGGTTAAATTAGGTGTTTAAATGAATTATAGGAATTTATTTGGAATTTTTATGAATTTCTAAGTATTTATTTTGAATTATTGAAGTTTATGGAATTTTGGGAAAATTAGGCTAAATGTGTTTTTAATTGAAATTAATTGGTTAATTGAGTTTAATTATTGATATTATTGATAAATATGTTGATAAAATTATTTTTGGATAATTTTATAATTTTTGGTGAATTTTTGAAGTAATTTAAGTATATTTATATATATAGGGGTATTTTGGTAATTTTACCCTAAATTGGCTAAAAATGTAATTTAATTGGTTTTAATAGTTATTTAAAGTATAAAAATGATTTCTACAAATTATTTAGTATTTTTAACTAATTAAAAATATTTTTCGTGAATTATTTTCAATTATATATATAATATACGGTTTTTCAAATAAAATGAGTTTTATTGGTTTTTATAGTGTTTTAAGGTTAATTATGTAATTTCTATTTATAAAATGAATTTCTATATTGTAAGGATATTTTTGGTAAATCTGGAATTGTTCTGTGTTTGTGGATCCCAATCGGTAGATTGTAGTCTGGAGTCCGACCGAGGGGTTATGAATGAGATGTGGTGTTTATTTTCGAAGTGTATTTCCTTGCAGGGTCGGCTCTACTCTTTTGAGTAGAGAGATGTCCGTTTTACAGGGGAGGTTCTGTCGGATTTTTGATAGAATTCTCGTAAAACGTGATGTCCAGTCGAACCCTAATTCTGTTCCTGCATTTAATACTCTAGATCGAATTCTAGGATTTCTGTTAGGTCTATTCTAATGTCTGTCGTTATTTGCTTGTTTAGTTGCGCCGAGACCGAGGGCTAGTGGATCAGGCCCATCGGACCCATCTCGTGGAGCGCACTAGGTGAGTTACTATACTATATATATATGCTTAGGATGCATGATTTAGAAATGCATGTTTTATGTTGATTAAATATGCATAAATAATTTGATTATTTCTTAAGTTTATATTAAGTATATTTTTGGTTTATTTTTGGTATATAATAAATTATATACATGTTTTGTTAATAAAATATATTTAAAATATTTTTAAATATATTTTTAGTTTAATTTATGATTTGACTGGATTTATTTGACGTATATATACTTGAAATATACCTGGTTTACTTTTGGTATATTTCTGGTATATATATGGATTATATTGTTATTTCATTTACGTTCATGCATCATTTATTTTTGTGAATGAATCTTTTATATTATTAATGATGAAGGATATCGATAGAACGTGCTACCTAGTGGGCAGCACTAGGACCAAGTACGTACCGGTACGCCTATAGTATTTAGGCTATATTACTAACCATTTGTGGATATTGATTTGATATAATTATTGATATGTGTGAGATGTGTTTTGGGTGTGATTGCTGGAGCTCGGTTGACCAAGTGTCTCGGGGCCAATCACACTGGCAGTTAGACTGCTGGAGCTCGGTTGACTTAGTGTCTCGGGGCCAGTCTACTGTCTAAATGGATTAAGTGGACATATTGTGGAATAAGTGAGCCTGTATGGCTAGAGTGTTGTTTAACACTGTTTTCGAGGTTACGAGATTCTAGGGTTCTATGTGATCCTTCATAAAAGATGATTTTCAATAAAATATATATAAAAATGATTTTTCTGCATCTGTGTGAATTTGCATGTATATATTTACATATTACATATATACTGTTGATTGTATGCATCATCACTTAGTGTGTATGTATATATATTATAGTAATTCACTCAATGAGGTCTGACTCCCCTCTGTTGACTATTTTTCAGGAGAGTCAACATCTTCAGACCTCAGTAGCAGGTCGATACACCGGATTTCTTCCGCCCCGACTTCTTTGTGTAAACTATTTACTTCAGTCTTATTTTTATTATAATCTAGACACTACAGTAGTTGTGAATTAAAGTATTGGATTTCATGTATTTTATTTAAAGAGTTGTATTATATTGAAACTGGATTTGTACTGAAAGATTTTATATATATGAGATGAGATGAGATTTGATTTAAATCCAGTTGGTGAAAAGAATAATATGATATTGTGATATTTATGATTTTCATTTCCGCTGCATTTGATATTGTTATTATTGCATATTTTATTTTATTTTTAGGCTTGCTACGGGTTTCGAATTCGAAAGAATTCCCGTTCCCTAGCGCCGGTCATGGCCCCTGTTTTAGGTCGTGACATGGAAGGACTCATCATCCTTGGCCTCAACGACTGGTGGAGCGACACGCACTCGCCTCCTCATTCTGAAAAGACAAACAGAAGGATTCAAACAAAACAGACAACTATCAGTAATGCAGAAAACTAAATCAAGGAGTACTTATCAAGACATACTCAAACCAAATTAATTGCAGTTGTTTCAAAAGAAAACACAATATTGAAAACTAGGGCCATAACTCTAACAACTAAGGCCTTGATATAAAACTCCGCTCTAATACTAACTTTGTCACGACCCAAACCGGGGGCCATGACCGGCACTAAGTGTAATATCCCGAGTTTTTAAATATTTTTATACTGCATCGGGATATGCAGTGTTAATAATTTTGTATATAATTATGATATTTTTATGAGTTTGTTATTTGATTAAAACTAATTTTAATTGTTTTATATTATTTTAAGTACTTTACATAAAATTTTCCTGGAAATTTCATTTTCGGGAAAATTGATACGTAAATAATTTAATACTAATTATTTTGACTAGTTTTATGAATTTTCATGAACTCATATATAATTTTTAAAGTGCTAAAATAAAGTGTATATATGTGTATTTATTTAAATTAAATTAGGGTTTAATTAATTACCTTAATTTTTATTATTTAGCTTTAATATTAATTAATTAATTAATTTTGAGTGTATAAATTATTAAATATATTAAAATATATGTGTGGTGAGAATTATTTGTGTGTGGGATTATTATTATTATAATATATGATTTGGATATATATATATATATATATATATATATATATATATATATATATATATATATATATATATACATATTTATTTAACAAAAAAAATAAAGTTTACAATATTTACAAGATTGCCATTGAAGCTTCCTCTCCCTCCCGATCGTCTTCCTCACGAATCTGATCACTGTCACACCATTTCTTCACCGTCGGTGTGCCTCCCGGCGTGGTACCTTAGTCCTCAGCCAGCTCCGTCGCCTTTTCTTCCTTCTCCGGCACCGTTTGAAGCTCAAAATCATCGAAAGGCCGAAACTCATCTCCACCGTCAATCACAGCGATTCCGATCACCGTTTTCGACACCGTCGGTCTCTATCTTCTCCTTGAGCTCCGGTGAGTGTGATTCCAAGCTCTTTTTCACTTAAAATGGTCTAGATTTCCCTAGGTTTCGAATTTCCAATTTCGGCCTATTGGGGTTCTTAATTTTTGTTAGCTTCAATTTGATTGATTCAAGAAAAATTCATTCACAAACTTTCATTCCTTGTAGCTCAATCTATACTCTGTAATTTTTGTAGAATTTTTGGAATTTATTTTGATTTTTGGGTATTTTTAATTATTTTATTAATATTTTCTAATTTTTGAAAATTAATTAATTAAATTATGAAATTGTGTTTTATGGTAATTATAGGTGTTGAAATGAATTATAGACATTTATTTTTAATTTTTGTGAATTTTTATGTATTTATTTTGAATTTATTTAGTTTATGTAATTTTGAAAAAAAATAGGGTTAATTATGTGTTTAATTGAAATTAATTGGTTAATTAAGTATATTTATTGATATTATCGAAATATATGTTGAGAAAATTAATTTTGAGTAATTATATTATTTTTGGCGAATTTTTGGATTTATTTTAGTAAATTTATATATATAGGGGCATTTTGGTAATTTTACATTAAATTGGCTAAAAATGTAATTAAATTGGTTTTAATAGTTATTTAGGGTGTAAAAATGATTTCTACAAATTATTTAGTATTTTTAACTAATTAAAACTATTTTTCATAAATTATTTTCAATTATATATATAATATATGATTTTTCTAATAAAATGAGTTTTTATCGGTTTTTAATGTGTTTTAGGGTTAATTACATAATTTCTACTTATAAAATGTATTTTTATTATATAAGGGTATTTTCAGTATTTTTATAAATATTCCGTGAATTGTGAACCTTAGTAGGTACTTGTAGTTTGGAGTCCGACCGAGGAATTGTGGTTGTGTTTTGTGTGTATTTTGAAGTGTATTTCTTTACAGGACCGGCTTTACTCTTTGAGTAGAGAGATGTCCGTTTTACATGGGAGGTTCTGTAGGATTTTTGGTAGAATTCTCGTAAAACGTGATATCCGATCGTATTCTGATTTTAATTCTATGTCTAGTATTCTAGATCGAGTCTTTAGAAATTCTGATAGATTTATTCTGATTCCTATCATTATTTGTTTGTTTAGTTACGCCGAGACCGAGGCCTAGTGGACCAAGCCCATCGGACCCACCTTGAGGAGCGCAATAATAGTGAGTTGTTATTTTATATATATATGCTCTAGGGTGCATGATTTTAGAAATATATGTGTTATTTTGATTAAATATGCATAATGATTTAATTATTACTTAAGTTTATTTTTAGTTTATTTTTGGTTTATTTTGAGTATATTTTAAACTATATGCATGTTTTATTAATGAATTATGTTTAAAATGTTTTTGAATATATTTATAGTTTATTTTGTAATTTAATTGGATTTATTTGACGTATATATACTCGAAATACACCTGGTTTACTTTTGGTATATTTCTAGTATATATATGGTTTAAGTTGCTATTTTATTTAAATTCATGCATCATTTATTTTTATGAATGTATGTTTTATATTTTAATGAAGGATATCAATAGAACGTGCTACCTATTAAGCAGCACTAGGATCGAGTACGTACCGGTACGCTGATAGCATTTAGGCTATATTACTAACCTAATTGTGGATTATGATTGGATTTGATTTTATATATGAGAAATGATTCGGGAGTGTGATTGCTGAAGCTCGGTTGACCAAGTGTCTCGGGGCCAATCACACTGACAGTCAGACTGTTGGAGCTCGGTTGACTTAGTGTCTCGGGGCCAGTTTACTGTCCAAATGGAATAAGTGAATATATTTGGAATAAGTGAGTTGTATGGCTAGAGTGTTGTCTAACACTGCTTGAGGTTGTAATTTTCTAGGGTTCTATCTGATCCTTCATAAACAATGGTTTTCAGTAAAATTATATAAAATGATTTTGTTGCATCTGTGTGTAATTGTCTGTATATATATTTATTATATATATTCTATTGATTGTGTGCATTGCCATTTAGTTATGCATGTATATATATTATAACAATTCACTCAGTGAGGTCTGACTCCCCTCCGTTGACTATTTTTCAGGAGAGTCATCGTCTTCAGACCTCAGTAGCAGACCCTTACGCCAGATTTCTTCCGCCCCGGCTTCATTATGTAATCTGCTTACTTGAGTTTTATTTTTATAATCTAGACACTACAGTAGTTGTAAAATTGTTAAAGGGTGTTATACTATAATTGTGTGAGTTGTATATTTTAAGGATTTGAACTGGATTTGTATTAAAAGTTTATTTATATATACGAGATGAGTTGTTGATTTAAATCCTGTGGTGGATTATTATTATGTTTTATTTATGATTTATTTCCGTTGCAGATTATTTTAATTATATTATTATTATTATCGCATATTTTTATTTATTTTAAGGCTTGCTATGGGTTCCAAATTCGAAAGAATTCCCGTTCCCTAGCGTCGGTCATAGCCCCTATTTTGGGTCGTGACAAAGTTGGTATCAGAGCGGAGTTTTGTGTTAGGGCCTCAGTTGTGTGAGTCGTGGCCCTAGTTTTTAAACTTGTGTTTTCTGTTGAACTACTGCAGTGAATTAGGTTCGAGTATGTCTTGATAAGTATTCCTTGCTTTAGTTCTCTGCATATTCCTCCATTGTCTGTTTTGTCTGAATCATTTTGTTGTCTTTTTAGAATGAGGATGCGTGCACATGTGGCTCCACCGGTAGTTGAGGCCGAGGATGATGAGTCTTTTTAGGATGAGGTTTTACCTCCTGAGCCGCCAGTTAAACGTAGAGGTCATGGCAGGGGTAGACCTCGAGGAGCAGCAGGTCACCGTAAGCAGAGAGAGATACAAGATGAGGAGCCTGTTGAGCCTGAGTTTGAGGATCCTATACCTCCAGTTGTTCAGCTTGCCTATCAGTAAGGTATGTCTGACCCTGAGGCAGCTCTATTTTATGCCAGAGTTGGCAGGATCGCCTTTGATGGGACTTTCGATCCGCTAGACTTTCTGCATACGATCAAGACTCAGACTTGGACTGCTCACACCGAGTACCAGCGGATTATGATCGTCTAGCTATCTATTGATGGACCAGCCCTGGACTGGTTTATTAAGATGATTCAGCCCTACATGATGACGATGACCTGGGCTCAGTTTCGAGAGCGATTTATGAGGAGATTAAGTCCAGAGCCTCTCCATATGAGCTATCATCTCCGGTTGACCAGCATATCTCACAGTGATCGATCAATAGAGGAATACACCCGAGAGTTTCTCCGGCTAGGTAGATATGTAGAGGATCTGATGCGAGACAAGTATTTCGCAGTTACTACCTACGTTATTGGATTGGGTTCTGCATTTGCTGGTATGCCTACAACAAGCCTTACTCTGGAGTCTGTGATTGAGTTGGCCAAGGAGATTGAGCTGAGGCTAGTTAGGCAGGGAGCGATGCCTAATTATTACCAACTGGGAGTTCAGTCGAGTGGATTGTAGACTACTCTGTATTCTAGTTTTCATGTTAGTTCGAGTAGTCAGCAAAGAGGTTTGACTCATTAGAGCCAGAGGCAGCAGTAGCGAGTGCATCGGAGCAGTAGACATGGCCGTGGAGGTCAGCGTAAACCGTTCAAATTCGGGCCAGGTGCTTCGCGCAGCAGCAGTGGTCATAGTTCTGGATCAGCTGGCAGTGTATGCCAGACCTGCGGCAGAGTCCATCAAGGACTGTGTTACCTGACACCACTAACATGCTTCAGATGCGGGCAGACAGGACATTATACCAAATCATGTCCTTACTC
The DNA here is from genome assembly GCA_947683625.1 of Mallotus nudiflorus. NCBI lineage: Eukaryota > Viridiplantae > Streptophyta > Magnoliopsida > Malpighiales > Euphorbiaceae > Mallotus > Mallotus nudiflorus. The sequence goes on along the minus strand of CANTUR010001759.1, from coordinate 9,788 downwards.
CGGGTATCAATAGCTGCAGATTCCCCAATTTCCACAGCAGTCGATTGCTAATGCTACACCCGTTCCATTTCAGTTGCCTCCAGCCCAGCATCAGAGTTCCACTCAGCTTGTTCCACAGCAGGGTCGTGGTAGAGGTACTAGAGGAGGTACCAGAGGTGTTGGTCGGGCTTCTACCAGCTAGCATGGAGGTCGAGGACAAGCCAAAGTCTTCCACCTTACTCAGCAGGATGCTCAGGCATCCAAGCAGTCGTGGTAGGTATTGTTTCTATCTGTTACCTGGATGCATGGGTTTTGTTTGATTCGGGTGCCACGTATTCATTTGTTTCTCCTATTTTTGCTTCCAAGTCTTATTGGCAAGCTTCAAGGATGGCTTTTCCTTTGTCTGTTGCCACTCCTCTGAGTGATTCTTTGGACACTGATATTGTTCTTTCTAGTTGTCCAGTTCTCATGGGAGATAGAGAATTACCCGTTGATTTGATTCTGTTGGATGTGATGGAGTTTGATGTTATTTTGGGGATAGATTGGTTATCTCAGCACTATGCCGTGGTGGATTGTCTGAATAAAGAGGTGACTTTCAGAATTCCTAATGAAGAAGAATTTAAGTTTGTGGGTGATAGAAGTTCAGCACCTCATAATCTTATTTCTGCTATTACGGCTAGGAAGTTGCTAAGGAAAGGATGTCAGGGGTATTTGACATTAGTTAGGGATCCTTTAGTGGAGAAGTTATCACTCACAGATGTTCCTATTGCCTGTGAGTTTATTGATGTTTTTCCTGAGGAGTTACCAGGTTTACCACCTCACAGAGAGATTGAGTTCTGTATAGATATGGTTCTAGGTACTACTCCTATATCTATGCCACCCTACAGAATGGCTCCTACAAAGTTGAAAGAGTTAAAGGAGCAGTTGCAAGAGTTGTTGGATAAGGGTTTTATTAGACCCAGTGTTTCTCCTTGGGGTGCACCAGTCCTATTTGTGAAAAAGAATGATGATACCCTGAGACTGTGCATTGACTATAGAGAGCTGAACAAGGTGATAGTAAAGAACAAGTATCCTCTCCCGAGGATAGATGACTTGTTTGATCAGTTGCAGGGTGCATAGTTCTTTTCCAAGATTGATCTGAGGTCGGGTTATCATCAGTTGCAGATTAGTAAAGCCGATGTTCCTAAAATGGCATTTTGCACTCGATATGGCCATTATGAGTTTTTGGTGATGTCTTTTGGTTTGACTAATGCACCAATAGCTTTTATGGACCTGATGAACAGGGTATTCAGACCGTATGTGGATCAGTTTGTGGTAGTCTTCATCGATGATATACTGGTTTATTCGAGGAGTATGGAGGAGCACGTATATCACTTGAGGAATGTACTACAGACACTGAGAGATCATCAGCTTTATGCTAAATTCTTGAAGTGTGATTTCTGGATGGAGAGTGTTTCTTTTCTTGGACACGTGGTGTCTAAAGAAGGTATCCAGGTTGATCCATAAAAGATTAAAGCAGTGTCTGAATGGCCTAGACTGACTTCTATTACTGAGATTCAGAGTTTTCTAGGTTTAGCCGGGTATTATAGGCGGTTTGTGCAGGATTTTTCCAGAATTGCAGCCCTTATGACTCGCTTGACTCAGAAGAATATTATATTCGAGTGGTCAGAAGCTTGTGAGAACAGTTTTCAATTGTTAAAGGAGAAGTTGACCACAGTCCCAGTGTTAGCTTTGCCTCATAGTGTGGAAAAGTTCACAGTTTATTGTGATGCCTCTAGAGTTGGCTTTGGTTGTGTGTTGATGCAGAATGGTAGGGTGATAGCCTATGCTTCGAGGTAGTTGAAGAAGCATGAGCAAAACTATCCTACATATGACCTTGAAATGGCTGCAGTGATCTTTGCTCTCAAGATTTGGAGACATTATCTGTACGGGGTGACTTGTGAGATTTTTACTGATCACAAGAGCCTTAAGTACATTTTCCAGCAGAGAGATCTGAATCTGAGGTAGAGGAGATGGTTAGAATTGTTGAAAGATTATGACTGTGAGATATTATATAATCCGGGCAAGGCTAATGTGATAGCAGATGCCTTTAGTAGGAAGTCCTCAGGCAGTCTTGCTCACATCAGTATAAAGAGGAGACCGTTGATCCAGGAGTTACATTTATTAGTGGATCAAGGTCTGATAATGAAAATAAGTAGGTCAGGTGGATTGCTAGCTCAATTTAAGGTGTGATCTGTACTGAGGGATAAGATTAAGGCAGCTCAGAGCCGAGATCCTATTCTAGAAGAGCTTGCAGAGAATGTTCGAGCAGGGAAGTTTATTGATTTCACACTTGATGATGATGGTGTGTTGTGGATCAGTGGTAGATTGTGTGTTCCTGATGTGGATGATTTGAGAGAAGAGATCTTAGAGGAAGCACATTCTACAGCCTATAGCGTACATCCGGGTGTCACTAAGATGTACCACAGTATCAGAGATTTATACTGGTGGGACAGATTAAAGAAGGATATCGCTAATTATGTTGCTAAGTGCCTGACGTGTCAGCAAGTGAAAGCTAAACATCAGAAGCCTTCTGGGAAGCTTCAGCCTCTTCCTATTCCCGAGTGGAAGTGGGAAAGGATATCTATGGATTTTATGGTTGGTTTACCTCGTTCTAAGGATGGATACGATTCCATCTGGGTGATTGTAGACAGGTTGATGAAGTCTGCACATTTCTTGCCTGTGAAAGCCACCTATTCTGTAGCTAGATTGGCGAAGCTATATGTGAAGCATATTGTGTGCCTTCATAGAGTACCTGTGTCCATTGTGTTAGACAGAGGTTCAGTGTTTACCTCTTATTTTTTGCAGAAGTTACAGGAAGCGATAGGCACTAGGTTAGATTTTAGTAATGCTTTTCATCCTCAGACAGATGGTCAGTCTGAAAGGACGATCCAGACACTGGAAGATATATTGAGGATGTGTGTCCTGGATTTGGGAGGTAGCTGGGTTAATCATTTGCCTCTTATTGAGTTTGCATATAATAATAGCTACCATAGCAGTATTGGCATGGCACCATATGAGGCGTTGTATGAAAGGAAGTGTAGATCCCCTCTGAGTTGGGATGAGATTAGGGAGAGAGCTTTGACTGGACCTGAGATGGTTCAGGATGCTGTAGAGAAAGTCGTCATGATTAAGCACAGATTAGAGACCGCAGTTGCATGCAAAAGAGCTATGCGGATCCTAGGTGCAGAGATGTGGAGTTTCAGGTTGGAGACTATGTTTTTCTGAAGGTGTCTCCGATGAAGGGTGTGATGAGATTTGGCAGGAAGGGTAAGTTAGCACCGAGATATATCAGACCGTTTGAGATTCTGGAGAGAGTTGGCACTGTTGCATATTGGTTGGCTTTGCCCTCGAGTATGTCACAGGTGCATTCGGTGTTTCATATCTTGATGCTGAGGAAGTATATCTCAGACCCTTCACATGTGTTGCAGCTCAACAGTGTAGAAGTGAATGAAGATTTGATGTTTGTGGAAGAACCTATGGCGATCATTGATTATCAAGTTCGACAATTGCGGTCGAAGTAGATTCCGATGGTTAAGGTTCTGTGGCGTAGCAACAGAGTTGAGGAGCATACGTGGGAGACTGAAGCTGATATGCAAGATTTTTACCCGTATCTCTTCCCTTTTTGATCTTGTAATCATTCTTTTCTGGAATTTTGGGACGAATTCTTGTAAGGGGGAAGACTGTAATATCCTGAGTTTTTAAATATTTTTATACTGCATCAGGATATGCAGTGTTAATAATTTTGTATATAATTATGATATTTTATGAGTTTGTTATTTGATTAAAACTAATTTTAATTTTTTTATATTATTTTAAGTACTTTACGTAAAATTTTTCTGAAAATTTCATTTTTGGGAAAATTGATACGTAAATAATTTAATACTAATTATTTTGACTAGTTTTACGAATTTGCATGAACTCAAATATAATTTTCAAAGTGCTAAAATAAAGTGTATATATGTGTATTTATTTAAATTAAATTAGGGTTTAATTAATTACCTTAATTTTTATTATTTAGCTTTAATATTAATTAATTAATTTTAAGTGTATAAATTATTAAATATATTAAAATATATGTGTGGTGAGAATTATTTGTGTGTGGGATTATTATTATTATAATATATGATTTGGATATATATATATATATATATATATATATATATATACATACATATATACATATTTATTTAACAAAAAAAATAAAGTTTACAATATTTACAAGATTGCCATTGAAGCTTCCTCTCCCTCCCTATCGTCTTCCTCACGAATCCGATCACTGTCACGCCATTTCTTCACCATTGGTGTGCCTCTCGACATGCCACCTTCATCCTTAGCCAGCTTCGTCGCCTTTTCTTCCTTCTCCGGCACCGTTTGAAGCTCAAAATCATCAAAAAGCCGAAACTCATCTCCACCGTCGATCATAGCGATTTCGGCCATCGTTTTTGACACCACCAGTCTTTATCTTCTTCTTGAGCTCTGATGAGTGTGATTCCAAGCTCTGTTTCACTTAAAATGGTCTAGATTTCCCTAGGTTTCAATTTTTCAATTTCGGCCTATTAGAGTTCTTGATTTTTTTTAGCTTCAATTTGAATGATTCATGAAAACTTCCTTCACAAACTTTATCCTTGTAGCTCAATATATACTCTGTAATTTTTGTAGAATTTTTAGAATTTATTTTGATTTTTGGGTATTTTTAATTATTTTATTAATATTTTCTAATTCTCGAAAATTAATTAATTAAATTATGAAATTGTGTTTTATGGTAATTATAGGTGTTGAAATGAATTATAGACATTTATTTGTAATTTTTATGAATTTTTATGTATTTATTTTGAATTTATTTAGTTGATGTAATTTAAAAAAAAAGGGTTAATTATGTGTTTAATTGAAATTAATTGGTTAATTAAGTATATTTATTGATATTATTGAAATATATGTTGAGAAAATTAATTTTGAGTAATTATATTATTTTTGGTGAATTTTTGGATTTATTTTAGTAAATTTATATATATAAGGGCATTTTGGTAATTTTACACTAAATGGCTAAAAATGTAATTAAATTGGTTTTAATAGTTATTTAGGGTGTAAAAATGATTTCTACAAATTATTTAGTATTTTTAACTAATTAAAACTATTTTTTGTAAATTATTTTCAATTATATATATAATATACGATTTTTCTAATTAAATGAGTTTTTATCGGTTTTTAATGTGTTTTAGGGTTAATTACGTAATTTCTACTTATAAAATGTATTTTTATTATATAAGGGTATTTTTGGTATTTTTGTAAATATTCTGTGAATTGTGAACCTCAGTTGGTAATTATAGTTTGGAGTCCGATCGAGGAATTGTAGTTGTGTTTTGTGTGTATTTCGAAGTGTATTTCTTTGCAGGATCGACTCTACTCTTTGAGTAGAGAGATGTCCGTTTTACAGAGGAGGTTCTGTCGGATTTTGGTAGAATTCTCGTAAAACGTGATATCCGGTAGAATTCTGATTTTAATTATGTGTCTAGTATTCTAGATCGAGTCTTTAGAACTTCTGTTAGATTTATTATGATTCCTGTCATTATTTGTTTGTTTAGTTACACCGAGACCGAGGCCTAGTGGACCAGGCCCGTCAGACCCATCTCGAGGAGTGCAATAATTGTGAGTTGTTATTTTATATATATATGCTCTATGGTGCATGATTTTATAAATATATGTGTTATTTTGATTAAATATGCATAATGATTTAATCAGTACTTAACTTTATTTTTAGTTTATTTTTGGTTTATTTTTGGCTTATTTTCGGTATATTTTAAACTATATGCATGTTTTATTAATGAATTATATTTAAAATGTTTTTGAATATATTTATAGTTTATTTTGTAATTTAATTGGATTTATTTAACGTATATATACTCGAAATACACCTGGTTTACTTTTAGTATATTTCTAGTATATATATATGGTTTATGTTGCTATTTTATTTAAATTCATGCATCATTTATTTTTATGAATGTATGTTTTATATTTTAATGAAGGATATCAATAGAACGTGCTACCTAGTGGGCAGTACTAGGACCGAGTACGTACCGGTACGCTGATAGCATTTAGGCTATATTACTAACTTAATTGTGGAGTATGATTGGATTTGATTTGATATGTGAGATATGATTCGGGAGTGTGATTGCTGGAGCTCGATTGACTAAGTGTCTTGAGGCCAATCACACTGACAGTCAGACTGCTGGAGCTCGGTTGACTTAGTGTCTCAGGGCCAGTCTACTGTCCAAATGGAATAAGTGAATATATTTGGAATAAGTGAGCCTGTATGGCTAGAGTGTTGTCTAACACTGCTTGAGGTTGCGATTTTCTAGGGTTCTATTTGATCCTTTATAAATAATGGTTTTCAGTAAAAATATATAAAATGATTTTGTTGCATCTATGTGTAATTGTCTGTATATATATTTATTATATATATTCTATTGACTATGTGCATTGCCATTTAGTTATGCATGTATATATATTATAACAATTCACTCAGTGAGGTCTGACTCCCCTCCGTTGACTATTTTTTAGGAGAGTCATCGTCTTCAGACCTCTGTAGCAAACCCTTATGCCGGATTTCTTCCTCCCCAGCTTCATTATGTAATATGCTTACTTGAGTTTTATTTTTATAATCTAGACACTGTAGTAGCTGTAAAATTGTTAAAGGGTGTTATACTATAATTGTGTGAGTTGTATATTTTAAGGATTTGAATTGGATTTGTATTAAAGTTTATTTATATATACGAGATGAGTTGTTGATTTAAATCCTGTGGTGGATTATTATTATGTTTTATTTATGATTTATTTTCGCTGCAGATTATTTTAATTATGTTATTATTATTATCACATGTTTTTATTTATTTTAAGGCTTGCTACGGGTTCTGAATTCAAAAGAATTCCCATTCCCTAGTGTCGGTCATGGCCCCTGTTTTGGGCCATGACACTAAGGAATAAGAATTCTTTCGAATTCGGAACCCGTAGCAAGCCTTAAAAGAATAAAACAAACAATACGATTTTTCTAAATAAATGAGTTTTTATCGGTTTTTAACGTGTTTTAGGGTTAATTGTGTAATTTGGATTTATAAAATGTATTTTAATTATATAAGGGCATTTTCAGTATTTTATAATTATTCTGTGAATTGTGAACCTCGATCGGTGAATTGTAGTTTGGAGTCCGACCGAGGGATTGTGGTTATGAATTTGGTGATATTCCGAAGTGTGTATTCTTTGCAGGACCGGCTCTACTCTTTGAGTAGAGAGATGTCCGTTTTACAGGGGAGGTTCTGCCGGATTTTCGATAGAATTCTCGTAAAACGTGATGTCCGGTCAAATCCATATTCTAATTCTATGTCTAAAATTCTAGATCGAGTCTTTAGAATTTTTGTTAAATTTATTCTGATTTCATGTTATCATTTGTTTATCTAGCTGCACCGAGACCGAGGCCTAACGGATCAGGCCTGTCGAGTTTGTCTCATGGAGCACTAACATGTGAGTTATTATACTGTATATATATATGCACTGCATATAGGGTGCATTATTTAGAATTTTTCATTTTCATTGTATGTTTTAAAAGGGATTTAAATTATAATATTTTTTGCATATCTAGGGTTGCATTTTTATATATGTGCATATTAAATAATTATGCATGTTAGTTTGATATATGCACATTAACCAATTAGGTTTAGGTTTAATACATTTGAGTAATATACACATGTTTTAAAATGTACACTTAGACATAATTATTTTATTAAATGATTAGTATACTTTAGGTATAGTTTCAGTAGATTTTAGGTTTATTCTTAAATAATTGCATGTTAAATTATAAACCTACACTTAAATTATTTTTAAGTTTATTTTTGGTATATTTTTGATTTATTTCCAAATAAATACATGTTTTATTATTAAATTAAACTTAACACATTAGTGGTATATTTAGGGTTTATTTTTGATATATGCATGCTAGATAATTAGGTTCATTTTTAGTATATTTCTGAATATATGTTAAACACAAACACATATTTAAATGAATATTTATACATAAATATTTTATTAAATGATTTGTGCACTTAGGGTATATCTTTTGCATATTTAAGTATATTTTTTAAGAAAATGCATGTTATATTATTGTTACTCATTTAAATTGTTTTTAACTATATTAATGATTTATCTTTAGTTTTATTTCATATTTTATTTGACATATATATATATATATATATATATATATATACCTGAAATATACTGGGTATATTTTTGGTATATTTTTGGTGTATATATATATATAGATATATATATATAGTTGGTTTTACTATTATGAATATGTTCTACATTAATTATTTTCTGAATGAATGATTTATTCTAAGTGAAGGATATTAATAGAACGTGCTTCTTAGTGGGTAACACTAGGACTATGTACGTATCGGTACGATAGATAAGGATTGAGTGAGAGTTAAAATTGGGTGATTATAATTGATTTAATTGATTTGACTAAGATTAATGGTATGTTAGATAGTGTGATTGCAGGGTCAATCACACTAACAGTCAGACTGCTGGAGCTTGGTTGACTTAGTGTCTCGGGGCCAGTCTACTGTCCATAAGTGAATTGAATCATCTATTGGGTTGATTGAGATGTGAGGTGATAGATAGTGTGATTGCTGGAGCTCGGTTGACCAAGTGTCTCGGGGCCAATCACACTGACAGTCAGACTGCTAGAGCTCGGTCGACTTAGTGTCTCGGGGCCAGTCTGTTGTCCAGATTGGAATAAGTGTTCTATTTGGGATCAAGTGAGCCTGTATGGCTAGAGTGATGATGGGATTGTTTGAGGTTGCTATTATTAGGGTTCTATAGATCCTTCATGAATTAAAACATACGTTTTCTATATTTAGTATATTTATAAAGGCAGAGTTTGGCATTCGTGTGAAATGTGTGTCTATACATATATATATATATATATAATATATAAGAATGTCTGATTGTTATGGTTTAGTTTGCATGTATATATAGTATAATAATTCACTCAGTGAGATCTGACCCCCCTCAATTATTTTTTTCAGGAGATCCCATATTGGCAGACCTTAGTTGTAGAGTTCCTCGCCGGTGTTTTCAGTCCCGGCTATTTTATGCAAGTGTATATTCTGAACTTTGAATTGTATTCTAGAAACTGCAGTAGTAGTGTTATTATATTGAAGCGTATTATTTTGTTTGGATATTAAATACTCTGAGAATTTGTATTTGAACATTGTACGAATATGTATTCATTTATAAAAGGATTTGGAGTATTTATTTTATATATTGATTCAGAAAAATTTTAATTCGGCCGTACTTTTATTTAATTATTGCATGATTTTATTTTCTAAGGCTTGCTACGGGTTCCGGATTCAAAAGAATTCTCGTTCCCTAACGCTAGTCATGACTCCTAGTTTGGGTCATGACATGGGCAACACTAGGATCATATACTGTAATATCCTGTGTTTTTAAAAATATTTTTACACTGTACTAGGATATGCAGTGTTAATAATTTTTGTGTATATATTACGATATTTTTACGGGTTGATATGAATTTAAAACCTATTTTAATTATTGTGTATTATTTTAAGTGCTTTACGTAAAATTTTCCCAAGACTTGCATTTTTGGGGAAATTTCCACTTAAATAATTTACTATTAATTATTTTAAATATATTTTTGGACTTGCATGAACTCATACATATTTTTAAAAATACTAAATAAAGCCTATGTGTACTTA
>CANTUR010001758.1:0-99643 GCA_947683625.1 Mallotus nudiflorus | reverse complement strand
AATTTACGAAAAATAGTTTTAATTAGTTAAAAATACTAAATAATTTGTAGAAATCATTTTTATACCTTAAATAACTATTAAAACCAATTTAATTACATTTTTAGCCAATTTAGTGTCAAATTACCAAAATACCTGTAATATCCTGAGTTTTTAAATAGTTTTATACTACATTGGGATATGTAGTGTTAATAATTTTTGTATATATAATTATGATATTTTATAAGTTGTTATATAATTAAAATTGATTTTTAATTATTTTATGTTATTTTAAGTGCCTTATGTAAAATTTTCCCGGGGACTTGCACTTTTGGGAAAATTGACACGTAAATTATTTATTATTAATTATTTTAAATAGATTTTCGCATTTGCATGAACTCATATATATTTTTAAAAGTACTAATATATGTGTATATATTTAAATTAAAATAGGGTTTAATTAATTACCCTAATTTTTATTATTTATTATTTAGTTTTAATATTATTTAATTATTTTTCTTTAGTGTATATATTATTAAAATATATTAAAAAATGTGTGGTATATATTTAATGTGTGTGAGATTTTATATTAATATAATATATAGAGTGAGTATATAAATATACATATATATATAAATTATTGTCAAAAGTATAAAGTTAGCTATATTTATGAATTTGCCATTCTTCCCTTCCCTTTCTTCCCGATCGTCCCCATGCACTTTTCGATCGCTGTCACGCCATTCCCTCACCGTCAGTGTGCCTCCCGGTGTGCCATCTCCTTCCTCAGCCTTCCCCGCCACCAGCAGAGCCCGTTTCCGGTGTCAGAGGAGCTCGAAATCATCAGAAAGCCGAAATTAATTTTCACCGTTGATCGACGCAATTCCAGCCACCATTTTCGACACCGCCGGTCTCTTTCTTCTCCTTGAGCTCCGGTGAGTGTGATTCCAAGCTTTGTTTCACTTAAAATGGTCTAGATTTGCCTAGGTTTCGATTTTGCAATTTTGGCCTATTAGGGTTTTCGAATTTTTTTGAGCTTCAATTGATTGATTCATGAAAAATTCCTTCACAAATGTTGTTCCCCTTAGCTTAATCTTCATGTGTGAATGTTTGTAGAATTTTTGAATATTTTATTATTATTTTCTAATTTTCGAAAATTAATTAATTAAATTATGAAATTGTGTTTTATGGTAATTATAGGTGTTGAAATGGATTATATAAATTTATTTGAAATTTTTGTGAATTTTTATGTATTTATTTTGAATTTAATTAGTTTATGTAATTTTGAGAAAATAGGGTTAATTGTGTTTTTAATTGAAATTAATTAGTTAATTGAGTTTATTTATTGATATTATTGATATATATGTTGAGAAAATTAATTTTTAGCAATTATATTATTTTTGGTGAATTTTTGGATTAATTTTAGTATATTTATATATATATGGGTATTTTGATAATTTTACCCTAAATTGGCTAAAAATGTAATTAAATTGGTTTTAATAGTTATTTAAGGTATTAAAATGATTTCCACAAATTATTTAGCATTTTTAACTAATTAAAACTATTTTTCATAAATTATTTTCAATTATATATATAATATACGATTTTTCTAATAAAATGAGTTTTTATCAGTTTTTACTGTGTTTTAGGGTTAATTACGTAATTTCTACTTATTAAATGTATTTCTATGATATAAGGGTATTTTTGATATTTCTGTATTGCTCTGTGTATTGTGGACCTCGGTCGGTAAACTGTAGCTTGGAGTCCGACCGAGGGGTTGTGATGGTGATTTTGTGTCTATTTTTTGAAGTGTGTTTCTTTGTAGGGCCGACTCTACTCTTTGAGTAGAGAGATGTCCATTTTACAGGGGAGGTTCTGTGGGATTTTTGGTAGAATTCTCGTAAAACATGATGTCCGGTCGGATTCTGATTTAATTATGTGTCTAATATTCTAGATCGAGTTTTTAGGATTTTCTGTTAGGTTTATTCTGATTCCTATCATTATTTGTTTGTTTAGTTGCACCGAGACCGAGGCCTAGTGGACCAAGCCCATCGAACCCATCTCGAGGAGCGCACTAATTATGAGTTACTATTCTATATATATATGCTTTAGGGTGCATAATTTAGAAATGTATGTTTTATTTTGATTAATTATGCATAAATAATTCAATTAGTATTTAAGTTTATTTTGGTTTATCTTTTGTTTATTTTCAGTATATTTTAAATTATATGCATGTTTTGCTAATAAATTAGGTTTAAAATGTTTTTGAAAATATTTCTAGTTTATTTTGTAATCTATCTGGATTTCTTTGACATATATATACTCAAAATATACCTGGTTTACTTTTGGTATATTTCTAGTATATATATATGGTTATTGTTGCTATTATATTTAAATTCATGCATCATTTATTTTTATGAATGTATGCTTTATATTTTAATGAAGGATATCAATAGAACGTGCTACATAGTGGGCAGCACTAGGACCAAGTACGTACCGGTACACTTATAGCATTTATGCTATATTACTAACCTGTTTGAGGATATTAATTGGATTTGATTATTTGATGTGTGAGATATGATTTGGGAGTGTGATTGCTGGAGCTTGGTTGACCAAGTGTCTCGGGGCCAATCACACTGACAGTCAGACTGCTGGAGCTCGATTGACTTAGTGTCTCGGGGGCAGTCTACTGTCCAAATGGAATAAGTGAATATATTGGAATAAGTGAGCCTGTGTGGCTAGAGTGTTGTCTAACACTGTTTTGAGGTTCCGATTTTCTAGGGTTTTATTCGATCCTTCGTAAACTGTGATTTTCAATAAAAATATATAAATGATTTTATTGCATCTATGTGTATTTGCTTGTATACATACATATTATATATATTTTTGACTGTGTGCATTGGCATTTAGTATGCATGTATATATATTATAGTAATTCACTCAGTGAGGTCTAACTCCCCTCCGTTGACTATTTTTCAGGAGAGTCATCGTCTTCAGACCTCAGTAGCAGGCCTGTACGCCGAATTTCTTCCGCTCTGGCTTCTCTATGTAAACTGCTCACTTGAGTTTTATTTTATATTCTAGACACTGCAGTAGTCATAAAATTATTAAAAGATATTGTATTAAATTTGTATGAGTTATGTATTTTAAGAATTTGAACTGGATTTGTATTAAAGAGTTTATTTATATTTATGAGAGGCGGATTTGATTTAATTTAATTTGGTGGAATTATTATTTTGATATTTATGATTTTATTCCGCTGCATAATATTTTACTTAATTGTGTTGTTATTATTACTATTGCATATTTTATTTTATTTTAAGCTTGCTACGGGTTCCGGATTCGAAAGAATTCCCGTTCCCTAGCGCCGATCATGGCCCCTGTTTTGGGTCGTGACAATACCCCTATTATATATAAATTCACTATAATTACTCAAAAATTCACCAAAAATAGTATAATTACTCAAAAATTAATTTCTCAACATATAATTCAATAATATCAATAAATATACTCAATTAACCAATTAATTTCAATAAAACACATAATTAACCTAATTTTCCAAAAATTACATAAACTAAATAAATTCAACATAAATATATAAAATTCACAAAAATTACAAATAAATTTCTAAAATTCATTTCAACACCTATAAACACCATAAAACACAATTTCATAATTTATTTAATTAATTTCAAAAATTAGAAAATATTAATAAAATAATAAAAAATTCACAGAGGTAGATTAAGCTACTAGGATCAAAGTTTGTGAAGGGAGTTTGTATGAATCAACCAAATTGAAGCTCAGAAAATTCAAAAACTCAAAGTGGCAAAAAATGTAAAAGTAAAACCTAGGGAAATCTAGACCGTTTCAAGTGAAACAAAGCTTGGAAATGGACTCACCGGAGCTCAAGGAGAAGATAGAGACCGGGTGGCGTCGAGTTTGGTGGCCAGAATCACATTGATCGGAGCTAGGGTCAATTTTCGGCTTCTCGGGTTGTTACAGCGTTCACCGGCACCGGAGAGGGTGGAAGGAGAGGCTGAGCGGCTAGAGGAAGGCGGTGGACGTCCGGCAAGCACTCTGAATGGTGGTGAACAGAGTCGCGCAGTGAGGGGAAGGGAAGAAGGCAACCGAACGTGAGGGAGAGGGTCGGGGGCACGATTTGTAAATTTAAGGAAGTTTATATATATATATATATATAATAACTTTAACATTTTATTATTAAAATATATTAATATTATACTTAGAAAAATTACACACCACATGTTTAAAATAAACAATATATATACATATACACATATATATACATAACACATGTTAATTAAAAATGAAAACTATATAATATATATACATAATTAAAAATAATTAATAAACCCTAATGCTAAATATATATATATATATATATATATATATATATGATAAATAAAATCATGCATAGAATCATGCAATTATATAAAATGGACTAACGTAAATAATAAATGTTTATTTAGGTTTTAATTTTCCCAAAAATAAATTTCTCGGGAAATTTTTACATAAATATCTTAAAATAATTAAAAATAATTAAAATGACTTAATAAATAACAAACTCATGAAAATAATCATAAATATATATAAAAATTATTAACACTGCATATCTCGATGCAGTTTTAAATTATCTAACAACTCAGGATATTACAATGTGGTTCCAGGCACTATCCCTATTTCTATGCCACACTACAGAATGGCTCCTGCAAAGCTTAAAGAGTTAAAGGAGCAGTTGCAAGAGTTGCTAGATAAGGGTTTTATTAGACCCAGTGTTTCTCCTTGGGGTGCACCAGTCCTATTTGTGAGGAAGAAGGATGGTACCCTGAGACTGTGCATTGACTATAGAGAGCTGAATAAGGTGACAGTGAAGAATAAGTATCCTCTCCCAATGATAGATGACTTGTTTGATTAGCTACAGGGTGCATAGTTATTTTCTAAGATTGATTTGAGGTCAGGTTATCATCAGTTACGGATCAGTGAAGCCGATGTTCCTAAAACGGCATTCCACACTCGATATGGCCATTATGAGTTTTTGGTGATGTCCTTTGGCTTGACTAATGCACTAGCAGCTTTTATGGACCTGATAAATAGGGTATTCAAACCATATATGGATCAATTTGTGGTAGTCTTCATAGATGATATACTGGTGTATTCGAGGAGTATGGAAGAGCGTGTATATCACTTAAGGACTGTATTGTAGATATAAAGAGAACATCAGCTTTATGCTAAATTCTCGAAGTGTGATTTCTGGATGGAGAGTGTTACATTTCTTAGACAAATGGTGCCTAAATAAGGTATCCAGGTTGATCCATAAAAGATTGAGGCAATGTCTGAGTGGCCTAGACCGACTTTAATTATCGAGATTTTCAATTTTCTAGATTTAGCCGAGTACTATAGGAGGTTTATATAGGATTTTTCCAAAATTTTAGCTCCTATGACTCGCTTGACTCAGAAAAATGTAAGGTTTGAGTGGTCAAAAGCTTGTGAGAATAACTTTCAGTTATTGAAGGAGAAGTTGACCACAGCCCCAGTTTTGGCTTTGCCTAATGGAGTAGACAAGTTCACAGTGTATTGTGACGCTTTTAGAGTTAGCCTAGGTTATGTGTTGTTACATAATGGTAGGGTGATAGCCTATGCTTCGAGGTAGTTGAAGAAGCATGAATAGAACTATCCTACTCATGACATAGAGATGGCTACAGTGATCTTTGCTCTCAAGATCTAAAGACATTATCTGTACGGGGTGACTTGTGAGATTTTTACTAATCACAAGAGCCTTAAGTACATTTTCTAGTAGAGAGATCTGAATTTAAGGCAGAGGAGATGGTTGGAATTGTTAAAAGATTATGATTGTGAGATTTTGTATCACCTAGGCAAGGCTAATGTGGTAGCAGATGCCCTGAGTAGGAAGTCCTCAGGCAGTCTTGCTCACATCAGTGTAGAGAGGAGACCATTGATCTAGGAGTTGCATATGTTGGTGGATCAAGGTCTAATGATGAAGATTAGTAGGTCAGGTGGACTGCTAGCTCAGTTTAAGGTGTGATCTGTATTGAGAGATAGGATTAAGGCAGCTTAGAGCCGAGATCCTATTCTAAAAGAGCTTACAGAGAATGTTCAAGCAAGGAAGTTCACTGATTTCACACTTGATGATGGTGGTATTTTGTGGATCAGTGGTAGATTGTGTGTTCCTGATATGGATAATTTGAGAGAAGAGATCCTAGAGGAAGCACATTCTATAGCTTACAGCATACATCCGAGTGTTACTAAGATGCACCACAGTATTAAAGACTTGTACTAGTGGGATGGACTGAAGAAGGATGTCGTTGATTATGTTACTAAGTGTCTGACGTGTTAGTAAGTGAAAGCTGAGCATTAGAAGCCTTATGGGAAGCTTCAGCCTCTTCCTATTCCTGAGTGGAAGTGGGAAAGGATTGCTTTGGATTTTATAGTTGGTTTACCTCGTTCCAAGGATGGATACGATTCCATCTGGGTGATTGTGGATAGGTTGACCAAGTCTGCATATTTCTTGCCTATGAAAGCCACTTATTCTGTAGCTAGATTGGTGAAGCTGTATGTGAAGCATATTGTATACCTTCATGAAGTACTTGTGTCCATTGTGTCAAACAGAGGTTTAGTGTTTACCTCTCATTTTTGGCAGAAGTTGTAGGAAGCGATGGGCACTAGGTTGGACTTCAGTACTGCTTTTCATCCTCAGACAGATGGTCAGTCTGAGAGGATGATCCATACATTGGAAGATATGTTGAGAATGTGTGTTTTAGATTTGGGAGGTAGCTGGGATGATCATTTTCCACTCGTCGAGTTTGCTTTTAATAATAGCTACCATAGCAGTATTGGAATGGCACCATACGAGGCTTTATACAGAAGAAAGTGTAGATCCCCTCTAAGTTGGGATGAGATTGGAGAGAGAGCTTTGACTAGACCTGAGATGGTTCAGGATGCTGCAAAGAAAGTTGTTGTGATCAAAGGAAGATTAGAGACCGTAGTTAGCAGACAGAAGAGCTATGCGGATCCTAGATGTAGAGATGTGGAGTTCTAGGTAGGAGACTTTGTTTTTCTGAAGGTGTCTCCGATGAAGGGTTTTATAAGATTTGGAAGGAAGAGTAAGCTAGAACCGAGATATATAGGACTGTTCGAGATTCTGGAGAGAGTTGGCACTGTTGCATATTAGTTGGCTTTGCCTCCGAGTATATCCCAAGTGCATCCGGTGTTTCATATCTCGATGTATATTTCAGACCCTTCACACGTGTTGCAGCCCGACAGTGTTGAAGTGAATGAAGACCTGACGTTCATAGAAGAACTTGTTGTGATCATTGACTATCAAGTTTGACAGTGGTATTCTGTCACGACCCAAAACAGGGGCCATGACCGGCGCTAGGGAACGAGAATTCTTTCGAATCCGGAACCCGTAGCAAGCCTTAAAATAAAATAAAACATGCAATAATAATAATAACATAAATAAAAAATTATGCAGTGGAAATAATATCATAAATAATTAAATAATAATCCACCACGAGATTTAAATCAACAACTCATCTCATATATATAAATAAACTTTTAATATAAATCCAGTTCAAATATTTAAAGTATATAACTCATACAAATATAATACAACATCCTTTTTCAATTTTACAACTACTGCAGTGTCTAGATTATAAAAATAAAACTCAAGTGAGCAGTTTACATAATGAAGCCGGGGTAGAAAAAATCCAACATATAGGTCTGCTACTGAGGTCTGAAGACGGTAACTCTCCTGAAAAATAGTCAACGGAGGGGAGTCAGACCTCACTGAGTGAATTGTTATAATATATATACATGCATAACTAAATGGCAATGCATATATATATATATATATATATATATATATATATATATATATATATATATATATATATATATATATATACAGACAATTACTGTCACGACCCAAACTAGGAGTCATGACCGGCGTTAGGGAACGGGAATTCTTTCAAATTCGAAACCCGTAGCAAGCCTTAGAAAATAAAATCATGCAATAATTAAATAAAAACAAGATAGAATTAAAATTTTTCAAATCAATATTATATAATAAATACTCCAAATCCTTTTATAAATGAATACATATTCGTACAGTGTTCAAATACAAATTCTCAGAGTATTTAATATCCAAACAAAATAATGCTCCTCAAATATAATAACATAACTACTGCAGTTTCTAGAATACAAATCAGAGTTCAGAATATATATTTGCATAAAATAGCCGGGACTGAAGAACACCGATGAGGAACTCTACAACCAAGGTCTGACAATATGGGATCTCCTGAAAAAAAAATAATTGAGGGGGGTTAGACCTCACTGAGTGAATTATTATACTATATATACATGCAAACTAAACCATAACAATAAGGCATTCTTATATATATGTATATACACACATGTCACACGAATGTCAAACTCTGCCTTTATAAATATACTAAATATAGAAAATGTATGTTTTAATTCATGAAGGATCCATAGAACCCTAATAATAGCAACCTCAAACAATCCCATCATCACTCTAGCCATACAGGCTCACTTGATTCCAAATAGAACACTTATTCCAATCTGGACAGCAGACTGGCCCCGAGACACTAAGTCGATCGAGCTCCAACAGTCTGACTGTCAATGTGATTGGCCCCGAGACACTTGGTCAACCGAGCTCCAGCAATCACACTATCTATCACCTCACATCTTAATCAACCCAATAGATCATTCAATCCACTTATGGACAATAGACTGGCCCCGAGACACTAAGTCGACCGAGTTCCAGCATTCTGACTGTCAGTGTGATTGGCCCCGCAATCACACTATCTAACATACCATTAATCTTAGTCAAATCAATTAAATCAATTATAATCACCCAAAATTAACTCTCACTCAACCCTATTCTTTCGCAATGATACGTACACGGCCCTAGTGCTGTCCACTAGGAAGCACGCTCTATTTATATCCTTCACTTAAGTAAATCATTTATTCTGAAAATAATTAATGTGGAACGACATTCATAATAATAAAATCAACCATATATATATACGAAAAATATACCTAAAATATAGCCAGTATATTTCGGGTATATATATATGTCAAATAAAATATGAAATAAACTAAAGATAAATCATTAATATGGTTAAAAACAATTTAAATGAGTAACAATAATATAACATGCATTTTCTTAAAAATATACTTAAATATACAAAAGATATACCCTAAGTACACAAATCATTTAATAAAACATTTATGTATAAATATTCATTTAAATATGTGTTTGTGTTTAACATATATTCACAAATATACTAAAAATAAACCTAATTATTTAGCATGCATATATCAAAAATAAACCCTAAATATACCACTAATGTGTTAGGTTTAATTTAATAATAAAACATGTATTTATTTGGAAATAAATCAAAATATACCAAAAATAAACTTAAAAATAATTTAAGTGTAGGTTTATAATATAGCATGCAATTATTTAAGAATAAACCTAAATTTTACTAATCATTTAATAAAATAATTATGGTTCGATGCACATCGGCGGGCCTGATCCATTAGGCCTCGGTCTCAGCGTAGCTAGACAAACAAATGGCAACATGAATCAGAATAAAATTTAACGGAAATTCCAAAGACTCGATCTAGAATTTTAGACACAGAATTAGAATAGGGATTTGACCGGACATCATGTTTTACGAAAATTCTACTGAAAATCCGACAGAACCTCCCCTGTTAAACAGACATCTCTCTACTCAAAAAGTAGAGATAGTCCTGCAAAGAATACACACTTCGGAATAACACCAAATTCACAATCATAATCCCTCGGTCGGACTCCAAATTACAATTCACTGACCGAGGTTCACAATTCACAGAATAATTATAAACTACCGAAAATGCCCTTATATAATAAAAATACATTTTATAAATCCAAATTACGTAATTAACCCTAAAACATATTAAAAACCAATAAAAACTCATTTATTTAGAAAAATCGTATATTATATATATAATTTGAAAATAATTTACGAAAAATAGTTTTAATTAGTAAAAAATACTAAAAATTTGTAGAAATCATTTTTATAGCTCAAATAATTATTAAAACAATTTAATTATATTTTTAGCCACTTTAGTGTAAAATTACCAAAATACCCCTATATGTATAAATTTACTAAATAAATCCAAAAATTCACCAAAAATAATATAATTACTCAAAATTAATTTTCTCAACATATAATTCAATAATATCAATAAATATACTCAATTTACCAATTTATTTCAATTAAACACATAATTAACCCTATTTTTCAAAATTACATAAACTTAATAAATTCCAAATAAATATCTAAAAATTCACAAAAATTACAAATAAATTTCTATAATTCATTTCAACACCTATAATCACCATAAAAAATAATTTCATAATTTAATTAATTAATTTTTGAAAATTAGAAAATATTAATAAAATAATAAAAAATTCACAAAAATTAAAATAAATTCTAAAAATTCTAAAAAAATTATAGCATGTAGATTAAGCTTCCAGAAACAAATTTTGTGAAGGAAGTTTTCATGAATCAACCAAATTGAAGCTAAAAAAATTTGAAACCCAAAATGTCTGATTTGAAGAAATTGAAACCTAAGCAATTCTAGACCAAATCAAGTGAAACAAAGTTTGGAATCACACTCACCAGAGCTCAAGGAGAAGATGGAGACTGATGACATCAAATTTGGTGGCCGGAAATGGCTTGATCGGAGCTAAGTCGATTTTCGGCTTCTTGATGAAAATCCGACCAAACAACGCCGGAAATGGGAGCTTTAGGTGGTGGAAATGGCTAGAGGTAGAGGAGGAAGGCTGAGGGGCATAGTAACATCAAGAAAACCAGCTTGAAAGTGGCTGGAAATGGTGGAATCCGTTTGGAAAGAAAAATGAAGGAGACAATGGAATTTTGGTAATTTCTGCAAACTTTATTTTTTTTTATTATAAAATAATGTGTGTATATATATATATATATACATATATATAATCCCACACACAAATGATATTCACCACACAAATATTTTATTATATTTAATAATTTATACTCTTAAAATTAATTAATTAATACAAAAATTAAACAATAAAATTAAGGAAATTAATTAAGCTCTAATTAATTTAAATAAATACACATATATACAATTTATTTTAGCACTTTAAAATTATATATGAGTTCATGTAAATTCATAAAACTAGTCAAAATAAATAGTATTAAATTATTTACGTGTCAATTTTTACGAAAATACAATTCCCGAAATTTTTTTACGTAAAGTACTTAAAATAATATAAAATAATTAAAATTAGCTTTAAACAAATAACAACTCTTAAAATATCATAAATTTATACAAAAATTATTAACACTGCATATCCCGATGCAATATAAAAATATTTAAAAATTCGGGATATTACAATTACACACAGATGAAACAAAATCATTTTATATATATTTTACTGAAAATCATTGTTTATGAAGGATCAAATAGAACCCTAGAAAATCGCAACCTAAAAACAGTGTTAGACAACACTCTAGCCATACAGACTCACTTATTCCATTCGGACAGTAGACTAGCCCTGAGACACTAAGTCAACCGAGCTCCAATAGTCTGACTGTTAGTGTGATTAGCCCCGAGACACTTAGTCAACCGAGCTCCAGCAATTACACTCCCAAATCATTTCTCACACATCAATAAATTAAATCCAATCAATATCCACCAATAGGTTAGTGATATAGCCTAAATGCTATCAGCATACCGGTATGTACTCGATCCTAGTGCTGCCCACTAGGTAGCACATTCTATTGATATCCTTCATTTTAAATATAAAACATACATTCATAAAAATAAATGATGCATGTAATTGAATAAAATCTCAACATAAACCATATATATACTAGAAATATACCAAAAGCAAACCAGGTATATTTCGAGTATATATACTTCAAATAAATCCAATATAATTGCAAATAAACTAGAAATATATTTAAAAACATTTCAAATATAAATGTTTAATAAAGCATGCATATAATTTAAAATATATCAAAAATAAACTTAAGTACTAATTAAATCATTTATGCATATTTAATCAAAATAAAACATACATTTCTAAAATCATGCACCATATAGCATATATATAAAAAATAACAACTCACTATTTATTGCGCTCCTCGAGATGGGTCTGACGGGCCTGGTCCACTAGGCCTCGGTCTTGGCGCAACTAAACAAACAATATCAAAATAAATCTATCAGAATTCCAAAGACTCGATCTATAATCTTAGACACGGAATCAGAATTAAAATAGGAATTCGACTGGACATCACGTTTTACGAGAATTCTACTGAAAATTCGGCAGAACCTCCCTTGTAAAATGGACATCTCTCTACTCAAAGAGTAGAGCCGGTCTTGCAATGAAATACACTTCAAGAATACACAGAATTCACAACCAAAACCCCTCGGTCGGACTCCAAACTACAATTTACTAACCGAGGTTCACAATTCACTGAATATTTATAAAAATATCAAAAATACCCTTATATAATAAAAATACATTTTATAAATCCAAATTACGTAATTAACCCCAAAACACATTAAAAACCGATAAAAACTCATTTTATTAGAAAAATCGTATATTATATATATAATTGAAAATAATTTATGAAAAATAGTTTTAATTAGTTAAAAATGCTAAATAATTTGTAGAAATCATTTTTATACCCTAAATAACTATTAAAACCAATTTAATTACATTTTTAGCCAATTTAGTGTAAAATTACCAAAATACCCCTATATATATATACTAAAATAAATCCAAAAATTCACCAAAAATAATATAATTGCTCAAAATTAATTTTCTCAACATATATTTCAATAATATCAATAAATATACTTAATTAACCAATTTATTTCAATTAAACACATAATTAACCCTATTTTTCAAAATTACATAAACTTAATAAATTCCAAATAAATATATAAAAATTCAAAAAAATTACAAATAAATTTCTATAATTCATTTCAACACCTATAATCACCATAAAACACAATTTCATAATTTAATTAATTAATTTTCTAAAATTAGAAAATATTAATAAAATAATAAAAAATTCACAAAAATCAAAATAAATTCCAAAAATTCTACAAAAATTACAAAATGTAGATTAAGCTTCCAGGAACAAAGCTTGTGAAGGAAGTTTTCATAAATCAATCAAATTGGAGCTAAAAAAATTTAGAAACCCTAATAGGCTGAAATGAAGAAATTGAAACCTAAGCAATTCTAGACCAAATCAAGTGAAACAAAGCTTGGAATCACACTCACCAGAGCTCAAGGAGAAGATATAGACCGATGGAGTCGAATTTGATGGCCAGAAATGGCTTGATCGGAGTTGACTTCAATTTTCGGCCTCCTTGAAAAATCCGATCAAAACACACCGGAAAAAGGTGATTCAGGCGTCGAGAATGGCTGACAAGGGAGGAGGAAGGATGAGGGGAACAGTGACAGTAAGAAAACCAGCTGAAAATGGCTAGGAATGGAAGAAAATGTGTTGGGAGGAAGAAGAAGAAGGGAGGGGCAAAATCGTAAATAAAGCAAACTTTTGATTTTTGTTATAAAATAATGTAGATATGTATATATATATATGTCCACCTTATATTATAGTAATACATATATTCCCACACACAAATAATACTCACCACACAAATATTTTATTATATTTAATAATTTATACACTTAAAATTAATTCATTAATAAAAAAATTAAATAATAAAATTAAGGAAATTAATTAAGCTCTAATTAATTTAAATAAATACACATATATACAATTTATTTTAGCACTTTAAAATTGTATTTGAGTTCATGAAAATTCGTAAAACTAGTCAATCTTGCAAAGAAACACACTTCAAGAATAAAGACAGTTCATAATCCCTCAGTCGGACTCCAAAACTACAATTCTACCGACCGAGGTTCACAATTCACGAAATAATACAGAACACATGAAAAATACCAAAAATTCCCTTCAATACTCAAAATATAGCAATTTAGATATTTAAACGCTAAAAATATTTATTTTACCGATAAATGCATAAAAAACCTTGATTTTAATAAAATATTATTAAAAATCGGTAATTCTCAAAAAATTCATAAATATTGACCAAAATACATTATATAAATCTAAATTACATAATTAACCCTAAAACATACTAAAAATCAATAAAAACTCATTTATTTAGAAAATTCGTATATTATATATAATTTGAAAATAATTTACGGAAAATAGTTTTAATTAGTTAAAAATACTAAATAATTTGTAGAAATCATTTTTATACCTCAAATAACTAGTAAAACCAATTTAATTATATTTTTAGCCAATTTAGTGTGAAATTACCAAAATACCCCTAGTTATGTAAATTCATTATAATTAATCAAAAATTCACCAAAAATAGTTTAATTACTAAAAATTTAATTTCTTAATATATAATTCAATAATATCAATAAATATACTCAAATAACCAATTAATTTCAATAAAACACATAATTAACCTAATTTTCCAAAAATTACATAAACTAAATAAATTCAAAATAATTATATAAAAATCATAGAAATTACAAATAAATTTCTAAAATGCATTTTAACACCTATAAACACCATAAATCACAATTTCATAATTTAATTAATTAATTTATGAAAATTAGAAAATAATAAAAAATTCACAAAAATCAAAATAATTCCCAAAAATTCTACAAAAATTCACAGAGCTAGATTAAGCTACAAGGATCAATGTTTGTGAAGGAAGTTTACTTGAATCAACCAAATCAAAGTTCAAAAAAATTGAAAACCCTAAATGGCTGAAAATGAAAAATCAAAACCTAGGGAAATCTAGACCATTTAAAGTGAAACAAAGCTTGGAAATGCACTCACAGAAGCTCAAGGAAGAGATAGAGACCAGTGGGGCTTGAAACGATGGTCGAAAACACATCGATCAGAGTTAGGATCGATTTTTGGCTTCTCACTGAAAATCCGGCCAAACCACGTCGGAGAAGAAGGTGGCAGGTGGCGGATCAGGCTGGAAATGGTGGTGGCACGCCAGAGGGTAGACTGACCAGAAGAGAAAGGAGTTGCAGTGGTCGGACAAGGAAGAAAATGATCGGGAGGAGGAAGAAAGTGAAAATGGCAATTCTATAATTATAGTGAACTTTATATTTGATATGAATATTATATGTATATATGTATCTATATATATCTAACTTATATTATTTTAATATATAAATTA
Source organism: Mallotus nudiflorus (assembly GCA_947683625.1). Lineage (NCBI taxonomy): Eukaryota > Viridiplantae > Streptophyta > Magnoliopsida > Malpighiales > Euphorbiaceae > Mallotus > Mallotus nudiflorus. Next base: position 84,331 of record CANTUR010001758.1, on the reverse strand, counting down.
ATACACACAATAAATATCCACCACACACTTTAATAATAATAAAATATATACACATATACATATATACACACATTTAATTAATTAATATTAAAACTATATAATATAATTTAATTTAATTAAATAACCCTAATTTAATTTAAATGCATGTACGTATATATATTTTATTTAACACTTGAAAATTACGCATGGACTCATGCAAATTCATAAATCCGCTTAAAATAATTAATATTTAATTATTATGTTTTAATTTCCCCGAAAATAAAATCCCCGGGAAAATTTTACGTAAAGGACTTAAAATAATTAAAAAATAACAAAGTAATTAAATAATCATATATATATATATATATATATATATATATATATATATATTGTTAACACTACATATCCCGATGCAGTTTAAAATTATTTAAAAATCCAGAATATTACAGATATCATGCATCATTATTTTATGAATGAAATGAGTTATTTTTAATGAAGTATATCAATAGAACGTGCTTCCTAGTGGGCGGCACTAGGACCGAGTATGTACCGGTACGACGATAGATTATAAGTTAAATTACTAACCTATTTGTGGATCATGACTTGATTGATGTGATTGATTGTGTGAGGTGAATGAGTGTGATTGCTGGAGCTCGGTTGACCTAATGTATCGGGGCCAAGCACACTGACAGTCAGACTACTAGAGCTCGGTCGATTTAGTGTCTTGGGGCCAGTCTACTGTCAATATAGATTAAGTGAATTTATTTGGAAACAAGTGAGCCTGTATGGCTAGAGTGTTGTCTATTGTTATTTAAGGTTGCAATCATCTAGGGTTCTATTTGATCCTTCATATCTGACGATTTTCAGTATTATTATAAAATGATTTTCTTTGCATCTGTGTGTACTTGCATGTATATATATATATATATATATATATATATATATATATATATATATTATTATTATTATTATTATTATATATACTTTTGAGTTTCTGCATTTGACATTTAGTAATGCGTGTATATATATTATAATAATTCACTCAGTGAGGTCTGACTCCCCTTCGTTGATGTTTTTACAAGAGAGTCCTCATTTTCAGACCTCAGCAGTAGACCTATTCGTCGGATTTCTTCCGCTTCGGCCCTCTTATGTAAATTACTTACTTGAGTTTTATTTTGTACTCTAGACACTGTAATAGTAGTTGTATTTGATTTTGTCGAAACTTGTATTTGTATTTATGCATGTATGAGATTTTAATTCAGAGTGTTACTCTGATGTATTGTATTAAAATATTTTATTTATGATATATGATGTGTTATCATTTTATTAAAGGATGTTGAGGAACTTATATTTATTAATTGAGATTTAATTTCTGCTGCATAAATATTTTATTTATTTTATTTTACTACATGCTTTTCTTTAAAGCTTGCTACAGGTTCCAGATTCAAAAGAATTCTCGTTCCCTAGTGCCAGTCATGGCCCTTATTTTGGATTGTGATAGTAGGTGATAAGAGTTATGCACCTTAGAATCTCATCTCCGTTATCATGGCTAGGAAGATGTTGAGGAAGGGTTGTCAGGGATACTTGGCACTTGTCAAAGATACTTATATAGAGAAGTTTTCAGTCATAAATGTTCCAGTTGCATGTGTGTTCCCTAAAATTTTTCCTGAGGAGTTACTAGGTTTACCATCTCATAGAGAGATAGAATTCTGTATAGATGCAATTCCAAGCACCATACCTATTTTGATGCTGCCTTACAGAATGGCTCCTATAGAGTTAAAAGAGTAAAAGGAGCAGTTACAGGATTTGTTAGATAAGTGTGTCATTAGACCCAGTGTTTCTCCTTGGGGTGCAACAATCCTGTTTATGAAAAAGAATGAATGTACCCTAAGATTATGCATTGATTATAGAGAGTTGAATAAGGTGATAGTGAAGAATAAGTATCCTCTTCCGAGGATAGATGATTTGTTTGATCAGCTGCAGGGTGGACAGTTCTTTTCTAAGATTGACTTGAGGTTGGGTTATCATTAGTTGTAGATCAGTGAAGCCGATGTTCCTAAAACAACATTCCACACTCGATATGGCCACTATAAGTTTCTGGTGATGTCATTCAGGTTGACTAACGCACCAATTGCTTTTATGGATTTAATAAACAAGGTATTCAAACCATCTGTGGATCAGTTTATAGTAGTCCTCATTGATGATATATTGGTTTATTTGAAGAGTATAAAGGAGCACGTATATCACTTGAGGACAGTACTATATATACTAAGAGAACATCAGTTTTATGCTAAATTCTTGACGTGTAATTCTAGTTAGAGAGTGTTGCATTCCTTGGACACGTAGTGTCTAAAAATGGTGTCGAGGTTGGTTTATACAATATTAAGGAAGTGCCTGAGTAGGCCAGACCAACGACAGTCACAGAGATTTAGAGTTTTTTAGGTTTGGCTAGGTATTATATGAGGTTTGTGCAAGATTTTTCTAGAATTGCAACTCCTATGACTTGCTTAACTAAAAAGAATGTGAAGTTTGTATGGTCAGATGCTTATGAGAATAGTTTCCAGTTGCTGAAGGAGAAGTTGACTACAGCTTCAATATTGGCTTTGCCTAATGGAGTATATAAGTTCACTGTGTATTGTGATGCCTCCAGAGTCAGCCTAGGTTGTGTGTTGATGCAAAATGGTAGGGTGATAACTTATTCTTCAAGGTAGTTGAAGAAGCATGAACAGAACTATCCTATGCATGACCTAGAGATGGCTACAGTGATCTTTGCTCTTAAGATTTGGAGACATCATCTGTATGGGGTTACTTATGAGATTTTCACAAATCACAAGAGCCTTAGGTACATTTTCCAACAGAGACATCTGAACTTGAGGAAAAGGAGATGGTTAGAACTCCTAAAAGATTATGACTGTGAGATTGTTTATCATCTAGGCATGGCTAATATGGTAGCAGATGTCTTGAGTAGGAAGTCCTCGGGTAGTCTTGCTCATATTAGTGTGGAGAGGAGACCTTTGATCCAAAAGTTGCATTAGTTAGTGAATTAAGGTTTGATGATGAAGATTAGCAGATTAGGAGGACTATTGGCTCAGTTCAGAGTTCGATTAGTGCTGAGAGATAAGATTAAGGCAGCTTATGGTTGAGATCTTATTCTAGCTAAGCTTTTAGAGAATGTTCGTGTAGGGAAGTTCACTGTTCATGTAGGGAAGTTCACTGATTTCACTCTTAATGATGAAGGTATTTTGTGGATCAGTGGTAGGTTGTCATGACCCAAAATAGGGGCCATGACCGGCGCTAGGGAACGAGAATTCTTTCAAATCCGGAACTTATAGCAACCCTAAAAATAAAATAAAACATGCAATAGAAATAATAATAACACATTTAAGTAAAATATTATGCAGCGGAATAAATCATAAATATCAAAATAATTTTTCCACCAAATGAGATTAAATCAAATCCTCATCTTATGTATAAATAAACTTTTAATACAAATCCAGTTCAATACTTAAAGTACATGTCTCATAATCAACCATAACTACTGCAGTGTCTAGATTATAAAATAAAACTCAAGTGAGCAGTTTACATAAAGAAGTTGGAGCAGAAGAAATCTGGCGTACAAGTCTACTACTGAGGTCTAATGAAGATGACTCTCCTGAAAAATAGTCAATGGAGGGGAGTCAGACCTCACTGAGTGAATTACTATAATATATATACATGCATACTAAATAACAATGCATACAGTCAATAGTATATATATAAATATATATACAAGCAAATACATGCAGATGCAATAAAATCATTTTTATATATTTTGCCTGAAAACCACTGGTTATGAAGGATCAAATAGAATCCTAGAAAATCGTAACCTCAAAACAGTGTTAAACAACACTTTAGCCATACAGGCTCACTTATTCCAAATATATTCACCCAAAATAATATAATTACTAAAAATTAATTTTCTCAACATATATTTCAATAATATCAATAAATATACTCAATTAACTAATTAATTTCAATTAAACACATAATTAACCCTATTTTTCCAAAATTACATAAACTAAATAAATTCAAAATAAATACATAAAAATTCACAAAAATTCCAAATAAATTTCTATAATTCATTTTAACACCTATAATTACCATAAAACAAAATTTCATAATTTAATTAATTAATTTTTGAAAATTAGAAAATAATAATAAAATATTTAAAAATACCCAAAAATCAAAATAAATTCGAAAAATTCTAAAAAAATTCATAGATGAAGATTAAGCTAAGTTGAGCAACATTTATGAAGGAATTTTTCATGAATCAATCAAATTGAAGCTAAAAAAAATCAAGAACCCTAATAGGCCGAAATTGCAAAATCGAAACCTAGGCAAATCTAGACCATTTTAAGTGAAACAAAGCTTGGAATCACACTCACCAGAGCTCAAGGAGAAGATAGAGACCAGCGGTGTCAAAAATGGTGGTCGGAATCACGTCGATCGACAGTGAGGATGAGTTTCGGGTTTCCAACCAAAATGAGCTCCTCCGATGCCGGAAACGGCTGCTGCAGGTGGCGGGGAAGGCTAAGGAAGAAGGTGGCATGCCGGGAGGAACACTGATGGCAAGAGAATGACATGAAAGATGGTAGAACGGCGATGGGAGGTGATCGGGAAGAAGGAGAGGAAATCGGGGGCAAAACGGTAATTTGGCAAAATTTTGATTTTTTGACAATATATTATGTATATATGTATATATATATACCCTCACTATATATTAAAATAATATAAACTTTCACACACATAATTTAATATATTAAATAATTTATACACTAAAAAAAATAATTAAATAATATTAAAACTAAATAATAAATAATAAAAATTAGGGAAATTAATTAAACCCTAGTTTAATTTAAATATATACACATATATACACTTTATTTTTGCACTTTAAAAATATATATGAGTTCATGCAAATTCGTGAAATTATTTAAAATAATTAATATTAAATTATTTACGTGCTAATTTCCCCGAAAGTGCAAGTCCCGGGAAAATTTTACGTAAATTACTTAAAATAATATAAAACAATTAAAATAAGCATTAAATAAGTATCAACTCGCAAAATATCATAAATATGTATAAAAATTATTAACACTGCATATCCCGATGCAGTATAACAATATTTAAAAACACGGGATATTACAGTCTTCCCCCCTTACAAGAATTCGTCTCCGAATTCCAGAAAGACTAATTACAAGATCAAGAAGGGAAGAGATACGGGTAAAAAGCTCGCATCTCAGCTTCAGTCTCCCACGTATGCTCCTCAACTCTGTTGCTACGCCACAGAACCTTGACCATCGGAATCTGCTTCAACTGCAACTGTCGAACTTGATAGTCAACGACCGCCATAGGTTCTTCCACAAACGTCAAATCTTCACTCACTTCTACACTGTCAGGCTGTAACACGTGTGAAGGGTCTGAGATATACTTCCTCAGCATTGAGATATGAAATACCGGATGCACCTATGACATACTCAGAGGCAAAGCCAACCGATATGCAACAGTCCCAACTCTCTCCAAAATCTCAAACGGTCCGATATATCTCGGTGCTAACTTACCCTTCCTGCCAAATCTCATCACACCCTTTATCAGAGATACCTTCAGAAAAACAAAGTCTCCAACCTAAAACTCCACCTCTCTATGTCTAGGATTCGTATAGCTCTTCTGCCTGCTAACTACGGTCTCTAATCGACGCTTAATCACGGTGACTTTCTTTGCAGCATCCTGAACCATCTCAGGTCCAGTCAAAGCTCTCTCACCAATCTCACCCTAACTCAGAGGGGATCTACACTTCCTTCCATACAACGCCTCATACGGTGCCATACTAATACTGCTATGGTAGCTGTTATTATATGCAAACTCAACAAGAGGCAAATGATCATCCCAACTACCTCCCAAATCCAAGACACACATCCTCAACATATCTTCTAGTGTCTGGATCGTCCTCTCAGATTGACCATCTGTCTGAGGATGAAAAGCAGTATTGAAATCCAACCTAGTGCCCAGCGTTTCTTATAACTTCTGCCAAAATCGAGAGGTAAACACTAAACCTTTATCTGACATAATAGATACAGGTACTTCATAAAGGCACACAATATGCTTCACATATAACTTCGCCAATCTAGCTACAGAATAAGTGGCTTTCATAGGCAAGAAATGTGCAGATTTCATCAACCTGTCTATAATCACCCAGATGGAATCGTATCCATCCCTAGAACGAGGCAAACCTACCACAAAATCCATAGTTATCCTTCCCCATTTCCACTTGAGAATAGGAAGAGGCTGAAGCTTCCCAGAAGGCTTCTGATGTTCAGCTTTCACTTGCTGACACGTCAGGCACTTAGTAACATAATCAGTGACATCCTTCTTCAGTTCGTCCCACCAGTATAAGTCTCTGATACTGTGGTACATTTTAGTGACACCCGGATGTACGCTATAAGCTGTAGAATGTGCTTCCTCTAGGATCTCTTCTCTCAAATCATCCACATCAAGAACACATAATCTACCACTGATCCACAACACACCGTCATCATCGAGTGTGAAATTAGTGAACTTCCCTACTCGAACATTCTCTGCAAGCTCTTCTAGAATAGGATCTCAGCTCTGAGCTACTTTAATCCTATCCCTCAGTACAGATCGCACCTTAAACTGAGCTAGCAGTCCACCTAACCTACTAATCTTCATCATTAGACCTTGATCCACCAACAGATGCAACTCCTGGATCAATGGTCTCCTCTCAACACTGATGTGAGCAAGACTGCCTGAGGACTTTCTACTCAAGGCATCTGCTACCATATTAGCCTTGCCCAGATGATATAAAATTTCACAGTCATAATCTTTTAATAATTCCAACCATCTCCTTTGCCTCAAATTCAGATCTCTCTACTGGAAAATGTACTTAAGGCTCTTGTGATTAGTAAAAATCTCATAAGTCACCCCGTACAGAGAATGTCTCCAAATCTTGAAAGCAAAGATCACTGCAGCCATCTCAAGGTCATGTGTAGGATAATTTTGCTCATGCTTCTTCAACTTCCTCAAAGCATAGGCTATCACTCTACCATTCTGAATCAACACACAACCAAGGCCAATTCTAGAGGCATCATAATAAACTGTGAACTTGTCCACACTATTAGGCAAAGCTAACACTGGGGTTGTGGTCAATTTCTCCTTCAACAACTGGAAACTGTTCTCACAAGCTTATGACCACTCGAATCTAACATTCTTCTGAGTCAAGCGAGTCATAGGGGTTGTAATTCTAGAAAAATCCTGCACAAACCACCTATAATACCCGGCTAAACCCAAAAAACTATGAATCTCTGTAACAGAAGTTGGTCTAGGCCATTCAGACACTGCTTCGATCTTCTGTGGATCAACCTGGATACCTTCTTTAGACACCACGTGTCCAAGAAAAGCAACACTCTCCATCCAAAAATCACACTTCGAGAATTTAGCATAAAGCTGATGATCTCTCAGTGTCTGCAGTACAATCCTCAAGTGATATACATGCTCTTCCATAGTCCTTGAATAAACCAGTATATCATCAATGAAGACTACGACAAACTGATCCACATATGGTCTGAATACCCTGTTCATCAAGTCCATAAAAGCTGCTGGTGCATTAGTCAAACCAAAAGACATTACTAGAAACTCATAATGGCCATATCGAGTGCGGAATGCCATTTTAGGAACATCGGCTTCACTGATCCGCAACTGATGATAACTTGACCTTAGATCAATCTTGGAAAAGAACTGTGCGCCCTGAAGCTGATCAAATAAGTCATCTATCCTCGGGAGAGGATACTTGTTCTTCACTGTCACCTTGTTTAGCTCTCTATAGTCAATGCACAGTCTCAGGGTACCATCCTTCTTCTTAATAAACAGGACTGGTGCACCCTAAGGAGAAACACTGGGTCTGATGAAACCCTTATCCAATAACTCTTACAACTGCTCCTTCAACTCTTTCAACTCTGCAGGAGCCATTCTATAGGGTGGCATAGATATAGGAGTAGTACCTGGAACCATATTTATACAAAACTCAATCTCTCTGTGAGGTGGTAAACCTGGCAACTCCTCAGGAAAAACATCAGGAAACTCACAGGCAACAGGAACATCTGTGAGTGATAACTTCTCCACTGAAGTATCCCTGACCAATGCCAAATATCCCTGAGATCCTTTCCTCAGTAACTTCCTAGCTGTAATAGCAGAAATAAGATTCTAAGGTGCTGAACTCCTATCACCCACAAACTTAAATTCTTTTTCATCAGGAATTCTGAAAGTCACCTCTTTATTCCGATAATCCACTATGGCATAGTGCTGAGATAACCAATCCATACCCAAAATAACATTAAACTCCATCACATCCAACAGAATCAAATCAGTGGGTAATTCTCTACCTCCCACGAGAATTGGACAACCAGAAAGAACAATATCGATGTCCAATGAATCGCTTAAAGGAGTGGCAATAGACAAAGGAAAAGCCATCCTTGAAGCTTGCCAATAAGACTTAGAAGCAAAAATGGGAGAAACAAACGAATGCGTGGCACCTGGATTAAACAAAACCCATGCATCCAGGTAATAGACAAAAATAATACCTGCCACGACTGCATTGGATGCTTGAACATCCTGATGAGTAAGGTGGAAGACTCTGGCTTATCCTTGACCTCCCTGCTGACTAGTAGAAGCCTGGCCAACACCTCTGGCACCTCCTCTGGCACCTCTACCACGACCCTGCTGTGGAACAAGCTGAGTGGAACTCTGATGCTGGGCTGGCGACAACTGAAATGGTACGGGTGCTGCACTAGTAATCGACTGCTATGGAAATCATGGAATCTATGGCTACTGATACCTGGAGTAAGGACATAATCTGGCATAATGCCCTGTCTGCCTGCATCTGAAGCATGTCAGTGGTGTCAGGTAACATGGTCCCTGATGGACTCTACCGTAGGTTTGGCAAACACTGGCAGCTGATCAAGAACTACGACCACTGCTACTGCTCGAAGCACCTGACCCAAATCTGAATGGTCTACACTGACCTCCATGGCCATGTCAACTGCTCCAATGCACTCGCTGCTGCTGTCTCTGGCTCTGCTGAGTCAGACCTCTCTGCTGACTACTTGAGCCAACATGAAAACTAGAGTACAGAGTAGTCTGCAATCCACACTATGAACTCCTAGCTGGTAATAATCAGACATTGCTCCTTGCCTAACTAGCCTCAGCTCAATCTCCTTGGCCATCTCTATCATAGACTCTAGAGTAAGGCCTGCTGTAGGCATACCAGCAAATGCTGAACCCAATCCGATGACATAGGTAGTGACTGCGAAGTACTGATCTTGCATCAGATCCTCTGCATATCTACCCAGCCGGAGAAACTCTCGGGTGTACTCCTCTACAGATCGATCACCACGAGAAATGCTGGTCAATCGGAGATGATAACTCATACGGATAGGCTCTGGGCAGAATCTCCTCATAAATCGCTCTCGAAACTGAGCCCATGTCATCGTTATCATATAGGGCTGAATCATCTGAATAAACTAGTCCAGGGCTGGTCCCTCGATAGATAACTCAACGATCATAATCCGCTGATACTCGGTATGAGCAGTCTGAGTTCAAGTCTCAATCGCGTGCAAAAAGTCTAATGGATCAGAAGTCCCATCAAACGCAATCCTGCCAACTATGGCATAGAACAAAGCTACCTCAGGGTCAGACATACCCTGTTGATAGGTAGACTGAACAACTGGAGGCATAGGAACATCCTCAAACTCAAGCTCTACAGGCTCCTCGTCCTGTAACTCTCTCTGCCTATGGCGACCTGCCGCTCCTTGAGGTCTACCTCTGCCACAACCTCTGTGTCTAACTGGCTACTCAGGAGGTAAAACCTCATCCTGAAAAGACTCGTCACCCTCGACCTCAACGACCGGTGGAGCGACATGCGCTCGCCTCCTCATTCTGAAAAGAAAACCAGAACGATTCAGAAAAATAGACAACGAATGAATAATGCAGAAAACTAAAGCAAGGAATACTTATCAAGACATACTCGAACCTAATTCACTACAGTAGTTCAATAGAAAACACAACTTTGAAAACTAGGGCCACGACTCACACAACTAAGCCCTGACACAAAACTCTGCTTTGATACCAACTTTGTCATGACCCAAAATAGGGGCCATGACCGGTGCTAGGGAACGAGAATTCTTTCAAATTTGAAACCCGTAACAAGCCTAAAAATAAAATAAAACATGCAATAGAAATAATAACAACACATTTAAGTAAAATATTATGCAGCGGAATAAAATCATAAATATCAAAATAATATTTCCACCAAATGAGATTAAATCAAATCCTCATCTCATATATAAATAAATTTTTAATACAAATCCAGTTCAATACTAAAAGTACATATCTCATAATTGACCATAACTACTGCAGTGTCTAGATTATAAAATAAAACTCCAATGAACAGTTTACATAAAGAAGCCGGAGCAGAAGAAATCCGACGTACAGGTCTGCTACTGAGGTTTGATGAAGATGACTTTCTTGAAAAATAGTCAACGGAGGGGAGTCAGATCTCACTGAGTGAATTACTATAATATATATACATGCATACTAAATAACAATGAGTCAATAGTATATATATAAATATATATACAAGCAAATACATGCAGATGCAATAAAATCATTTTTATATATTTTTCCTGAAAACCACTAGTTATGAAGGATCAAATAGAACCCTAGAAAATTGTAACCTCAAAATAGTGTTAAACAACACTCTAGCCATACAGGCTCACTTATTCCAAATATATTCACCAAAAATAATATAATTACTAAAAATTAATTTTCTCAACATATATTTCAATAATATCAATAAATATACTCAATTACCCAATTAATTTCAATTAAATACATAATTAACCCTATTTTTCCAAAATTAAATAAACTAAATAAATTCAAAATAAATACACAAAAATTCACAAAAATTCCAAATAAATTTCTATAATTCATTCTAACACCTATAATTACCATAAAACATAATTTCATAATTTAATTAATTAATTTTTGAAAATTAGAAAATAATAATAAAATATTTAAAAATACCCAAAAATCAAAATAAATTCCAAAAATTCTAAAAAAATTCACACATGAAGATTAAGCTAAGGGGAGCAACATTTTTGAATTAATTTTTCATGAATAAATCAAATTGAAGCTAAAAAAAAAATCAAGAACCCTAATAGGCTGAAATTGCAAAATCGAAACCTAGGCAAATCTAGACCATTTTAAGTGAAAAAAAGCTTGTAATCACACTCACCGGAGCTCAAGGAGAAGATATAGACTGGCGGTGTCAAAAATGGTGGCCGGAATCATGTCGATCGATAATGAGGATGAGTTTCGGGTTTTCGGCCAAAATGAGCTCCTCCGACGTCGGAAACGGCTGCTGCAGGTGGCAGGGAAGGCTGAGGAAGAAGGTGGCACGCCGGGAGGCACACCGATGGCAAGAGAACGGCATGATAGACGGTGGAATGGCGATGGGAGGTGATCGGGAAGAAGGAGAGGAAATCGGGGGCAAAACGGTAATTTGGCAAAGTTTTGATTTTTTGACAATATATTATGTATATATGTATATATATATACCCACACTATATATTAAAATAATATAAACTTTCACACACATAATTTAATATATTAAATAATTTATACACTAAAAAAAATAATTAAATAATATTAAAACTAAATAATAAATAATAAAAATTAGGGAAATTAATTAAACCCTAGTTTAATTTAAATTTATACACATATATACACTTTATTTTTGCACTTTAAAAATATATATGAGTTCATGCAAATTCGTGAAATTATTTAAAATAATTAATATTAAATTATTTACGTGCTAATTTCCCCGAAAGTGCAAGTCCCGAGAAAATTTTACGTAAAGTACTTAAAATAATATAAAAAAATTAAAATAAGCTTTACATAAATATCAACTCGCAAAATATCATAAATATGTACAAAAATTATTAACACTGCATATCCCGATACAGTATAACAATATTTAAAAACATGGGATATTACATAGGTTGTGCGTTCCTAATGTGGATAATTTAAGAGAAGAGATCCTTGAAGAAGCACATTCTACAGCTTACAGCATACATCCAAGTGTCACTAAGATACAACATCAGAGACTTGTATTAATGGGATGGACTGAAGAAGGATGTAGCTGATTATGTTTCTAAATGGTTGACTTGTCAGCAGGTGAAAGCTAAACATTAGAAGCCTTCTGGGAAGCTTCAGCCTCTTGCTATTATTGAGTAGAAATGGGGGAGAATTGCTATGGATTTTGTGGTTGGGTTACCTCGTTCAAAGGATGGATACAATTCCATCTGGGTGATTGTGGATAGGTTAACCAAGTTTGTTCATTTCTTTCCTGTTAAAGCCACTTATTATGTAGCTACATTGGCAAAGTTCTATGTTAAGCATATTGTGTGCCTTCATGGAGTACCTATGTCCATTATATCTGATAGAGGTTCAGTGTTTACCTCTCAATTTTAGTAGAAGTTATAGGAGGCAATGGGCACCAGGCTTGATTTCAATATTGCTTTTCACCCACAGACAGATGGTTAATCTGAGAGGACGATCCAAACACTTGAAGATATATTGAGGATGTGTGTATTGGATCTTGGAAGTAGCTAGGATGATCATTTACTGCTCGCTCATAGAGTTTGCATATAATTACAACTACTATAGCAATATTGGGATGACACTGTATGAGGCTTTATACGAAAGAAAGTGTAGATCCCCTTTGAGTTGGGACAAGATTGGAGAGAGAGTGTTGACTGGACCTGAGATGGTTCAGGATGCACCAGAGAAAGTTACTATGATCATAAGCATATTAGAGACCACAGTTAGCAAACAGAAGAGCTATGCGAATCCGAGATGCAGAGATGTGGAATTTCAGGTTAGAGACTATGTATTTTTGAAAGTGTTTTCGATGAAGGGTGTGATGAGATTTGGTAAGAAGGGGAACTTAGCACCAAGATATATTGGACCATTTGACATTCTGGAGAGAGTGGGCATAGTTGCATATCGGTTGGCTTTGCCCCTGAATTTGTCTTAAGTGCATCCAGTGTTCCATATCTCGATACTGATTAAGCATATTTTAGACCCTTCAAAGGTGTTGCAGCTTGATAGTATGGAAGTGAATGAAGACCTGACATACACGGAGGAGCCAATCGTGATAGTAGATTATCAAGTACATAAGTTACATTCAAAGCAGATTCCGATGGTGAAGGTGTTATGGCGGAGCAACAACGTGGAGAAGCAAACTTGGGAGATAGAAGCCGAGATGCGGGTTGCCTATCCCTACCTCTTTCCTCGATGATTTCTTGGTTCTGTTCTTTTATTTGAATTCGATGATGAATTCTTGTAAAGGGGGAAGATTGTAATGACCCAATATATTTAAATTTTTAAAGTATATTTTGAGATTTGCAGTGTTAATAATATTTTAAATTTATATATATATTATAATTATTTATGACTAGTATTTATTTATTTTATGTTAAATATTTTTCTTACTTAAAATAATTTACTTGGAAGTTTTATATTTTAAAATATTAAATTTATTGTCATTTTTATTATTTTTATTATTATTATTATTATTATTATTATGAATATTATTATTATTATTATTATTATTATTATTATTATTATTATTATTATTATTATTATTATTATATGTACATGTGTTGTGTGTGTTATGTATATATAAATGTGACAAGTGGTTAAAGTTAATATATATAAGAGTCAGAAAGCAAAAAAAAAATGAGTCCACTTTTTTTTTTCATTCCCCACTTTTCCTTTTTTTTTTTCTTTCTTCTTCTTCACCTTCTCCTTCCACCATTTTTGTTTCTATCAGCATTGTGCAATCTTCCTTCCTCTCCTTTCTTGTCGCCGCTAAGAGCTTCTAGTCGCCAGAAATCACATGAGAAATTGTGAGAGTGACTGTAGCTATGGGTAAATTTTTTGTGGATTTAACTTGTGTTTTTGGGCTCTTTAGACTCCTCACGACGTGTACTTCTCGATTCTCAAGTCGTTCGTGATTGTGAGTTTTCTTCAATTTTAGTTTATGTCTATTTAAGGTTTTGAATTTTTTTTGAATTATTTGTGTTTGATCCATGAATTTCTGCTTTGATAATGTTGATGTATGTAGCTTAATATTTTCAAATATATTTTTTGTTTATTTTTTGAATTTTTAATAATTAAAAAATGATTTTTTATTAATTATGTTATTTATTTATTTTGGATGGAAATTTGTTTAAATTAGTATTGTTAATTTAAGTTATTAATTTTGGTAGTAAGAAAATGATTTTTAGAAATTTTGTATAATTTTTTAATAATATTTGTGTATTATGTGATTTTGGATTTATATGTAAATTGTATGTTATTGTTAAAATTATAGTTAAATAATATGTTTTAAATACTTTTGGAATAATAAATGGTATTAAAATAATTTTTACGAATTATTTACTATTTTTAACTAATTAATACTAATTTCTGATAATATATTCAAATAATAAATTATTTACTATTTTTATGATTAAATGAGTTTTTAACTATTTTTATTATATATTTAAACTATTTAAGTCATTAAATGAGAATTTTACTATTTTATTTCGAATAATCGTAAAATTGGATTTTTATTAATATTATATAATTTATTTGAGATTTCATTTAATTAATGTGGAAATAATTATATTTAATGTTTTTGATATTTAAATATATTATATTTTAGTATTTTATGGATATTTTATGGAATTTAATGATTTTTATTATATTTATTATTTAATATTGATTTGTGGTGAATTGTGAACCTCGGTTAGGAATTTGTGTAGTTTGGGATTCCAACCTGAGGTGTTGAGCCTTGTGAATTTAAAAATGCATTTTCTTGCAGGATCAACTCTACTTTTCAATAGAAAGATGTCCGTTGTACAAAGGAGCCTCTACTGATTTTTTAGTAGAATTCTCGTAAAACGTGACATCGGGTCAATCCTGAGTTCCTAGTTTTTAACTGAGTTTTAATTCTTAGATTGAGTTGTTCGTAGAATTCTTAGAAGTATATGTTAGGAATTTATTCTAATTTTTATTCTGATTTATTTTTTTAGCTGCGTCAATACCAAGGCCTATCGGACCAAGCCCATCGAGTCAGTCTCGAGGAGCAAAAAGTAGTGAGTTATTATTTTATATATATATTGCATATAGGATGCATGTATATGAATTTTATATTTTCATAATACATTTAAACATGAATTATTTTAATTGAATGATTTAGTATATTTTGGTATATATGCTATGTATGTGACATATACGTTTAGCATGCTTTTAGTATGCGTTTTGTATATATGCGATATATATATGTTAGAATGTTTCAGTATATGTTCAGTATATTTTGACATATATTTAGCATATATAATTTGTATATTTATGGTTTATTTTGCTATATGTGGCATATCTATTTAGAATATTTTTTAGTAGACGTTTGTTATATTTCTGGTATATTTTTCTTCATTGGATGCCATTATATTTTAAATTGTGAATTTTATTATTTTTGATTAAATATGAAATTTATTGAAGGATATCAATAGAATGTGTTACCTAATGGGCTACACTAGGACTATTGCGCAACAATACGGTAGAATTAGGTTGAAAATTTGATATTAGATTATGAATGAGAATATGGAGATTATTGGTTATTGAAAAGGGAGGCTACAGATCCTCAGTTGAACTATTGTACTCAGGGCCAATCATTCTGGTAGTGAGATTGCGGAACCTCGATTGACCTAGTGTACTCGGGGCCAGTTTACTACCTTGAGTTGGATAAGTGAATACTTTGAGTTTTTTATAAGCTAGTTTGCTATTGATATTTTGATTGAGGTTATGAATATTTAGGGTTCTATTTGATCCTTTATTTAAATAAATATTTTTCTGCATTTATTATATATAAAAGTGGATTTTAGCATCTATATGAAATGCCTGTATATATTCATATATATATTGATGCTTGACTGCATATGACTTTAGGTTGCATGTATATTATTATAATAATTCCACTCAGTGAGGTTTAACTCCCCTCAATATTTTTTTAGGAGATTCTTCTTCAGACCTCAATAATACTTTATGCCGGTCTTCTTTAGCCTCGACTAGATTATGTAATTTTATTATTTGAAATTTTATTATACTCTAGAAAACTGCAGTAGTAACATTATTGTATCATTAGAGTGCAGTTTTGGTTTAGAGACTTGTATCTGAATATTGTATGGATATTTTTATTATGAAATGATATTTGATTATTTATTTTTATATCGATTTAAAATTTTAATTATGGCATATTTTTATTTATTTATTCCAGATTTGAAAGAATTCTTGTTCCCTAGTGTTGGTCATGACTCCCGGTTTGGGTCATGACACATTGTTAGTTAGAAAGGAATAAAAGTGTACCTAAATAAGGTTAAGGCAATTAGAGAAATACTCGCATCAAAAAATGAAAAAGAAGTCAAAGGGTTCATAGAGCGCTTGGAGTATATTAGTAGGTTCATAGCTCGGTTGACTATTGTTTGTAAATCAATCTTCAAGCTTCTAAAGAAAAATTAACTTGTGATATAGGATGACAAATGTTAACAAGCTTTCAAAACCATTAAGAACTATTTGATGAATCCTCCAGTCTTACAACCACTAAAGTCGGGTAAGCCCTTAATCCTATATTTAGCAATTGAGAAGGATGCAATAAGGGCAATGGTACTCAAGAAAATGAAGGGAAATTTGAACATGCAGTGTATTACTTGAGTAAAAAGCTCATGTAGTATAAAGCCAATTACATTCTTGTAGAGAAAACATGTCTAGTTATGATTTGGGCGACAAAGAAGCTCCAACACTACTTCCAATCTTATAGAGTATAGGTAGTTTCTAAACATGATCCCCTTAGGTACCTTTAACAAACTCCCTCGCTCATAGGAAAGCTAGCTAGATGGTTAGTACTGCTCACCGAATTTGACATAGATTATGTGGCAAAGAAAGCAGTAAAAGGGAGGGTGGTGGCAAACTTTTTAGCTCAGAATCCAGTAGTTGATGAACAAGAATGGGAACTGGAATTTCCTAATGAACATTTGGGGGTAATAGAGGTACAAGGATGGAAAATGTAGCTATCAACTATAAAGGGGCTGGTATTGGTGTAATCCTTATCATTCTAGAAAGAGAAATGATCCTGATGGTAAAAAGATTCAAATTTGAGGTAACAAATAATCAAGCAGAATATGAGGCATGCATCTTCAATTTGGAAGCATTACGTAGTGTGAAGGCAGGGAATGTTACAGTGTACGGGGATTCTATATTGGTTGTAAAACAAGCTTCCAATGAGTAAGAAGTAAAGGAAGATAGGCTACGTCTGTATTGGGATTATTTGGATACTATTTCATTGTCCCTTACTTAGTGCAAATTTATTTATCTATCGAGGGAAGAGA
Organism: Mallotus nudiflorus; assembly: GCA_947683625.1. Classification (NCBI taxonomy): domain Eukaryota; kingdom Viridiplantae; phylum Streptophyta; class Magnoliopsida; order Malpighiales; family Euphorbiaceae; genus Mallotus; species Mallotus nudiflorus. Next base: position 66,809 of record CANTUR010001758.1, on the reverse strand, counting down.
ACTAGATAATTTATGCCTTAAATACTCCGACTTCTATGTGGGAAAGTGGGGAACCAATGGAGGTTAAGCTTATAATATTAGCGAGGTCTTGAAACCTTTAGTATGAAGAAATAAGGGTAATGCTGGTGGATGCCACTGAGAGGCCTTAGTTTTATGACTTATAGTGATACTTGAAAATGGGATAGTTCCCTGAAGATGCTGATAAGAAAGAGAGGATGTCTCGGCAAATGCTAACTCGGCAGTTTATTAGCTATAATGGGATGTTGTATAAGAGAATGTCGACTGGAGTTCACCTGAGATGTGTTGATAAAAATGAATCTCAAAAACTTAAAGAAGTGATCCATAAAGGAGTGTGAGAGCCACATATGAATAGGATAGTCCTAACAAAAAAAATAGCTCTTCAAGGTTATTTGTAGATTACCATAGAAACAGATTGTATTAAGTTTGTAAAGAGATTCCATAACTGCCAAGCTTATAAGGACGTGAGCCATTTGCCATCTATGGAGCTCTAGGGAATGACTTCTCCTTGACCGTTTATAGTTTAGGGAATTGATATTACAGGAAAGATAAGGTTGAGAGCGTCAAAAGGTCATCGATACATTATGGTGGTAATAGGCTATTTCTCTAAATGGCTTGAGGCTAAGTCCTATACCATTGTAAGCTCGAAGAAAATGTTGAGCTTTATTGACAAGAATATAATATGCAAATATGGGCTAGCGCATCACATTATCACTGATAATGGCATTCAATTTTAGGCAGAGACAGTTGCACTGTTAAAAGACTACAAAATTGAGCATCATAAATCATCTCCGTACAAGCCACAGGCGAATGGGACAATGGAAGTTGCAAATAAAAATGTGAAGAAAATCCTGGCCAAAATGATAGAGAATTACTAGGATTAGGTGGATTACTTGCAGTTTGCATTGTAGGGATACATAACTACTGCCAGAACATCAACAGGGGTCACTCCGTATTCTTTAGTGTATGGGTGCAAAGCTATATTGCCAATATAAGTCGAGGTTTGATCACTAAGGGTTCTCTTAGAGTCCAAGATCCTCGAATACCAATGGGTGAAAAGTACCAATGGGTGGAAAGTTGATTGGCACAACTAACATTACTAGATGAGAAGAGGATGAAGGGTATCTATCACTCTTAACTGTATCACAAAGGGATAGTCCAGGATATTAATAAGAAAATCAAGCCAATAAAGATCAAAGAGGGAGATTTAGTGTTAAAGCTTATAAAGCCGATCATGACTGACCTACGAGGAAAATTTAAGCTGAATTAGGAATGTCACGACCCAAAATAGGGGCCATGACCGGCGCTAGGGAACGAGAATTTTTTCGAATCCGAAACCAGTAGCAAGCCTTAAAATAAAATAAAAACATGCAGTAATGATAATAACATAAATAATATATTTTGCAGAGGAAACAAAATCATAAAGAAGATAAAGTAATAATCCACTAATAAAATTAAATGAACATCCTCATCTTATATATAAATAATCCTTCAATACAAAACCCAGTTCAAATCTTTAAAATACATATTTCTTACAACATAATGTAATACATAAGTCTCACAACTGTCTATAACTACTGCAGTGTCTAGATTATAAAATAAGGCTCAGGTAAACAGTTTACATAATGAAGCTAGGGCGAAAGAAATCCGGCGTATGGGTCTGCTACTGAGGTCTAAAGACGATGACTCTCCTAAAAAATAATCAACAGAGGGGAGTCAGACCTCACTGAGTGAATTGTTATAATATATATACATGCATAACTAAATGACAAATGCACATAGTCAACAGTATATCTAATAAATATATATACAAACAAATACACACAGATGCAGCAAAATCATTCTATATATTTTACTGAAAATAATATCCATTTATGAAGGATCAAATAGAACCCTAGAAAATAGCAACCTTAAACAGTGTTAGACAACACTCTAGCCATACAAGCTCACTTATTCCAAATAATTCACTTATTCCACTTGGACAGTGGACTGGCCCTGAGACATTTGGTCAACCGAGCTCCAACAGTCTGATTGTCAGTGTGATTGGCCTCGAGACACTTGGTCAATCGAGCTCCAGCAATCACACTCTCAATCACATCACACATCATACAAATCAATCCGATCAATATCCACAAATAGGTTAGCAATAAAGCCTAAATGCTATTGGCGTACCAGTACGTACTCGATCCTAGTGCTGCCCACTAGGTAGCATGTTCTATTGATATCCATCATTTATATATAAAACATACATTCATAAAACAAATGATGCATGATATTGAATAAAATAGCAACATAAACAATATATATACTAGAAATATACCAAAAATAAACCAGGTATATTTTGGGTATATATATGTCAAATAAATTCAATTTATTTACAAAATAAACTAGAAATATACTTAAAAACATTTTAAGAATAATTCAGTAATAAAACATGCATATAATTTAAAATATACCAAAAATAAACCTAAGCAATAATTAACTTATTTATGCATAATTCATAAAATAAGTCATACATTTCTAAAACATGTAATCCTAATACAAGTATATATAGAATTATAACTCACAGTTATTGTGCTCCTCGAGATGGGTCTTACGGGCCTCGTCCACTAGGCCTTGGTCTCGGTGCTACTAAACAAACAAACAATAATAGGAAATCAGAATACTTCTAGTGGAAATTCTAAAGACTCGATCTAGAATCTTAAACACATAATTAGAATAGGAATTCAATCGGACATCATGTTTTACGAGAATTCTATCGAAAATTCGGCAGAACCTCTCCTATAAAACGGACATCTCTTTACTCAAAGAGTAAAGCCGGTCCTGCAAAGAAACACACTTCGAGAATAAACACAATTCACAACCATACAATCCCTTGGTCAAACTCCAAACTACCATTTCACCGACCGAGGTTCACAATTCACAAGATAATTATAGAAATACCAAAAATTCCCTTTAATACTAAAAATACATTTTAAAACTTCAAATTACATAATTAACCCTAAAACTTACTGAAAATCGATAAAAAATCATTTATTTTGAAAAATCGTATATTATATATAATTTGAAAATAATTTACAAAAAATAGTTTTAATTAGTTAAAAATGCTAAATAATTTTTAGAAATCATTTTTATACCTTAAATAACTAGTAAAACCAATTTAATTATATTTTTAGCCAATTTAGTGTCAAATTACCAAAATACCCCTAGTTATGTAAATTCCCTAAAATTAATCAAAAGTTCACCAAAAATAGTATAATTACTCAAAATTAAATTTCTCAACATATAATTCAATAATATCAATAAATATACTCAATTAACCAATTAATTTCACTAAAACACATAATTAACCTAATTTCCCCAAAATTACATAAACTAAATAAATTCCAAATAATTATATAAAATTCTCAAAAATTACAAATAAATTTCTAAAATGAATTTTAACACCTATAAACACCATAAAACACAATTTCATAATTTAATTAATTAATTTTCGAAAATTAGAAAATATTAATAAAATAATAAAAAATTCACAAAAATCAAAATAATTCCCAAAAATTCCATAAAAATTCACAGAGTAAGATTAAGCTACTAGAATCAATGTTTGTGAAGGAATATTGCATGAATCAACCAAATTGAAGCTCAAAAAAATTGAAAACCCTAAATGGCCAAAAATGCAAAATTGAAACCTAGGGAAATCTAGACCATTTCAAGTGAAACAAAGCTTGGAAATGAACTCACCGGAGCTCAAAGAGAAGATAGAGACCAGTGGGGCTCGAAATGGTGGCCAGAAAGTGCTTGATTGACGGTGAGAGCAACTTTCGACAACTCTTGGAAAATCCGGTCAAAACATGTAAGAGAAGGGAGGTTAGGGCGGCAGAAATGGCTGACAAGGGAGGTGGCACACCGGGAGGCACACCGACGAGAAGAGGAAGGAGTTGCAGTAGCCAGATTCTTGAGGAAGACGATCGGGAAGGAGAGGGATGGCAGAATGGCACAATGGTAAATATTGCAAACTTTATTTTAGTTAATGATATTTTATGTATATATGTATATATATACCTCACTTTATTATTATTTTAATATATATTTTAACACACACAATAAATGTCCACCACACACTTTAATATTAATATATATATATATACACATATTTAATTAATTAATATAAAAACTATATAACATAATTTAATTATAAAATAAACCCTAATTTAACTTTAACTGCATGCATAAACATGTATTTTATTTGGCACTTTAAAATCGCATATGAGTTCATGTAAATTCATAAAACTGTTTAAAATAATTAATATTTAATTATTTACGTCTTAATTTTCATGAAAATAAAATTTCGGGGAGAATTTTACGTAAAGGACTTAAAATAATTAAAAAAATTAAAAAAAATGTCGTTAGTAAATAACAAACTCATCAAATAATCATAAACATCTATAAAAATTATTAACACTGCATATCCCGATGCAGTTTAAAATTATTTAAAAACTTAGGATATTACAGTCTTCCCCCCTTATAAGAATTCGTCCCCGAATTCCAAAAAAGAATAATTACAAGATCAAGAAGGGAAGAGATACGGGTAAGAAGCTCGCATCTCAACTTCAGTCTCCCATGTATGCTCCTCAACTCTATTGCTGCAGTAGAGAACCTTAACCATCAGAATCTGTTTCGACCACAACTATCAAACTTGGTAGTCAACGATCGCCACAGGTTCTTCCACAAATGTCAAATCTTCATTCACTTCCATGCTGTCGGGCTGCAACACGTGTGAAGGGTCTGAGATATACTTCCTCAGCATCGAGATATGAAATACTGGATGCACTTGAGATATACTCGGAAGCAAAGTCAACTGATATGCAACAGTGCCAACTCTCTCCAGAATCTCTAATGGTCCGATATATCTCGGTGCTAACTTACCCTTCCTGCCAAATCTCATAACACCCTTCATCGGAGACACCTTCAGAAAAATAAAGTCTCCAACTTGAAACTCTATATCTCTGCGCCTAGGATCCGCATAGCTCTTCTACTTGCTAACTGCGGTCTCTAATCTATGCTTAATCATGATGACTTTCTCTGCAACGTCCTGAACCATCTCAGGTCCAGTCAAAGCTCTCTCCCCAATCTCATCCCAACTTAGAGGTGATCTACACTTCCTTCCATACAGCACCTCATATGGTGCCATACCAATACTGCTATGGTAGCTGTTATTATATGCAAACTCTATGAGTGGCAAATGATCATCCCAGCTACCTCCCAAATCCAGAACACACATCCTTAACATATCTTATAGTGTCTGGATGGTCCTCTCAGATTGACCATCAATCTAAGGATGAAAAGCAGTACTGAAGTCCAACCTAGTGCCCATCGCTTCCTGCAACTTCTGCCAAAAATGAGAGGTAAACACTGAACCTCTGTCTGATACAATGGATACAGGTACTCCATGAAGGCACATAATATGCTTCACATACAGCTTCGCCAATCTAGCTACATAATAGGTGGCTTTCACGGGTAAGAAATGTGCAGACTTAGTCAACCTGTCTATAATCACCTAGATGGAATCGTATCCATCCTTAGAACGAGGTAAACCAACCATAAAATCCATAGCTATCCTTTCCCACTTCCACTCAGGAATAAGAAGAGGCTGAAGCTTCCCAGAAGGCTTCTAATGTTTAGCTTTCACTTGCTGACACATCAAGCACTTAGCAACATAATCAGTGACTTCCTTCTTCAGCCCGTCCTACCAGTACAAATCTCTGATACTGTGGTACATCTTAATGACACTCGAATGCATGCTATAAGCTGTATAATGTGCTTCCTATAGGATCTCTTCTCTCAAATTATCCACATCAGGAACACACAATCTACCACTGATCCACAACACACCATCATCATTGAGTGTGAAATCAGTGAACTTTCCTGCTCGAACATTCTCTGCAAGCTCTTCTAGAATAGGATCTCGACTCTGAGCTGCCTTAATCGTATCCCTCAGTACAGATCGCACCTTAAATTAAGCTAGCAGTCCACCTGACCTACTAAGCTTTATCATCAGACCTTGATCCACCAACAGATGCAACTCTTGGATCAACGATCTCCTCTCAACACTGATATGAGCAAGACTACCTGAGGACTTCCTACTCAAGGCATCTACTACTACATTAGCCTTGCCCGGATGATATAGTATCTCACAGTCATAATCTTTCAACAATTCCAACCATCTTCTCTGCCTCAGATTCATATCTCTATGCTGGAAAATGTATTTAAGGCTCTTGTGATCAGTAAAAATCTCACAAGTCACCTCGTACAAATAATGTCTCCAGATCTTGAGAGCAAAGATCACTGCAGCCATCTCAAGGTCATATGTAGGATAGTTCTGCTCATGCTTCTTCAACTACCTCAAAGCATAGGCTATCACCCTACCATTTTGCATCAACACACAACAAAGGCCAACTCTAGAGGCATCACAATAAACTGTGAACTTGTCTACACCATTAGGCAAGGCTAGCACTGGAGCTGTGGTCAATTTCTCCTTCAAGAATTGGAAACTGTTCTCATAAGCTTCTAACCACTCAAATCTTACATTCTTCTGAGTCAAGCGAGTTATAGGGGCTGCAATTCTAGAAAAATCCTATACAAACCTCCTATAGTACCCAACTAAACCTAGAAAACTTTGAATCTCTGTAACAAAAGTCGGTCTAGGCCACTCAGACACTGCCTCAATCTTTTGTGGATCAACCTGGATACCTTCTTTAGACACCACGTGTCTAAAAAAAAGAAACACTCTCCATCCAGAAATCACACTTTGAGAATTCAGTGTCAGCAGTACAGTCCTCAAGTGATGTACATGCTTCTCCATACTCCTCGAATAAACCATTATATCATCGATGAGGACTACCACAAACTGATCCACATATGGTTTGAATACCCTGTTCATCAGGTCCATAAAAGCTACTGGTGCGTTAGTCAAGCCAAAAGACATCACCAGAAACTCATAGTGGCCATAACAAGTGCGGAATGCCATTTTAGGAACATTGGCTTCACTGATCTACAACTGATGATAACCCGACCTCAGATCAATCTTAGAAAAAAACTGTGCACCCTGTAACTGATCAAAAAAGTCATCTATCCTTAGGAGAGGATACTTGTTCTTCAGTGTCACCTTGTTCAGCTCTCTATAATCAATGCACAGTCTCAGGGTACCATCCTTCTTCTTCACAAACAGGACTGGTGCACCCCAAGGAGAAACACTGGGTCTGATGAAACCCTTATCCAACAACTCTTGGAACTGCTCCTTCAACTCTTTCAACTCTGCAGGTGTAATATTCTGAGTTTTTAAATAATTTTAAACTGCATCGGGATATGCAGTGTTAATAATTTTTATAGATATTTATGATTATTTGATAAGTTTGTTATTTATTAAAGACATTATTATTTATTTTGAGTCCTTTACGTAAAATTCTCTCGAAAATTTTATTTTCGGGAAAATTAAGACGTAAAAAATTAAATATTAATTATTTTAAACACTTTTATGAATTTGCATGAACTCATACGTGATTTTAAAATGCCAAATAAAATACTTGTTTGTGCATGCATTTAAAGTTAAATTAGGGTTTATTTTATAATTAAATTATGTTATATAGTTTTATATTAATTAAATTTATATTGTATATTTTTAATAAATAATGTGTGTTATATATGTATATGTGTAAATTTTATTATTTTAATATGTGGTGTGTATTAATTTGAATATAATATATATATGTTATAATAATATAAAATATAGTTATATATATACAAATATATACATATATAATTACTTAAAAATAAAGTTTCCCTTATTTACAATTCGTGCCACTCTTCTTCTCCAACGTTCCCAACACCCTCCCTTCGCCACCACCGCTGCAACTCCCGTTTTTAGGCCATCGGTGTACCACCTTGAGCTCCGCCACCATCTCTTCTCTTCTCCGGCGCTATTTCACCCTGTTTTGACCGAGAAGCCAAAATTGGAAGTCATCGTCGATCAAGCACTTTCCGACCACCAAATTCGACACCACCAGTCTCTATCTCTTCCTTGAACGCTGGTGAGTCCATTTCCAAGCTTTTTTTCACTTGAAATGGTCTAGATTTCCCTAGGTTTCGATTTTGCATTTTCAGCCTACTAGGGTTTTTGATTCTTTTGAGCTTCGATTTGGTTGATTCATGCAATCTTCCTTTACAAACATTGATCCTAGTAGATTAATCTAGCTTTATGAATTTTTATGGAATTTTTGGGAATTATTTTGATTTTTGTGAATTTTTTATTATTTTATTAATATTTTCTAATTTTTGAAAATTAATTAATTAAATTATAAAATTGTGTTTTATGGTATTTATAGGTGTTAAAATGAATTTTATAAATTTATTTGTAATTTTTGTGAATTTTATATAATTATTTGGAATTTATTTAGTTTATGTAATTTTGGGGAAATTAGGTTAATTATGTGTTTTGGTGAAATTAATTGGTTAATTGAGTATATTTATTGATATTATTGAATTATATTTTTAGAAAATTAATTTTGAATAATTATACTATTTTTGGTGAATTTTTGATTAATTTTAGTGAATTTACAAAACTAGGGGTATTTTAGTAATTTGACACTAAATTGGCTAAAAATATAATTAAATTAGTTTTACTAGTTACTTGAGGTATAAAAATGATTTCTATAAATTATTTAGTATTTTTAACTAATTAAAACTATTTTTTCATAAATTATTTTCAAATTATATATAATATATGATTTTTCTAAATAAATGGGTTTTTATTGATTTTTAGTAAGTTTTAGGGTTAATTACGTAATTTGGTTTTATAAAATGTATTTTTAGTATTAAAGGGTATTTTTGGTATTTCTATAATTATCCTATGAATTGTGAACCTCGGTCGGTGAGTTGTCGTTTGGAGTCCAACCAAGGGATTTTGTTTTGCGTATATTCGAAGTGTATTTCTTTGCAGGACCGGCTCTACTCTTTGAGTAAAAAGATGTCCATTTTACAGGGGAGGTTCTGCCAAATTTTTGATAGAATTCTCGTAAAACGTGATGTCCTGTCGAATTCTGATTCTAATTTTATGTCTAAGATTCTAGATCGAGTCTTTAGAATTTCTGTTAGAATTATTCTGATTTCCTGTTATCATTTGTTTGTTTAGTAGCGCCAAGACCGAGGCCTAGTGGACCAGGCTCGTCAGACCCGTCTCGTGGAGCGAAATAACGGTGAGTTGTTATTTTATATATACGTGTTCTAGGATGCATGTTTTTAGAAATGTATGTTTTCATTGTATAAAATATGCATATATAGTTTAATAATTACTTAAGTTTTTTTTGGTTTTTTTTTCAGTATATTTTCAAATTATATGCATGTTTTATTATGAATTTATACTTAAATTTTTTTAAGTTTATTTATAGTTTATTTCTAGTTTATTTTGTAACTATATTGGATTTATTTGACGTATATATACTCAAAATATACCTGGTTTACTTTTGGTATATTTCTAGTATATATATGATTTATGTTGCTATTTTACTCAATATCATGCATCATTTGTTTTATGAATGTATGTTTTATATATTAATGTAGGATATCAATAGAACGTGACACCTAGTGGGCAGCATTAGGACCGAGTACGTACCGGTACACCGATAGCATTTAGGCTTTTTTGCTAACCTATTTGTGGATATTGATTGGATTGATTTTTATGATGTGTGATGTGATTGAGAGTGTGATTGCTGGAGCTCGGTTGACCAAGTGTCTTAGGGCCAATCACACTGACAGTCAGACTGCTGGAGCTCGGTTGACTTAATGTCTCGGGGCCAGTCTACTGTCCAAATGGAACAAGTGAATTATTTGAAATAAGTGAGCCTGTATGGCTAGAGTGTTGTCTAACACTGTTTGAGGTTGTGATTTTTCTAGGGTTCTATTTGATCCTTTATATACGGATGCATTTTCTTCATATTTATATAAAATGATTTTGCTGCATCTATGTGATTTTGCTTGTATATATATTTATTATTTATATACTATTGATTGTGCGCATTGTCATTTAGCTATGCATGTATATATATTATAACAATTCACTCAGTGAGGTCTGACTCCTCTCCGTTGACTATTTTTCAGGAGAGTCATCATCTTCAGACCTCAGTAGTAGACCCATACGCCGGATTTCTTCTGCCCCGACTTCACTATGTAAACTACTTACCTGAGCTTTATTTTATAATCTAGACACTGCAGTAGTTGTAGACAGTTATGAGACTTATGTATTACATTATGTTTATATGAGATATGTATTTTAAAGATATGAATTGGGTTTTGTATTAAAATATTATTTATATATGAGATGAGGATGTTCATTTAATTTTATAGGTGGATTATTACTTTATTTTATTTATGAGTTTTATTTCCGCTGCAAGTTATTTTATTTATGTTATTATTATTATTGCATGTTTTTATTTATTTTAAGGCTTGCTACGAGTTCTGAATTCGAAAAAATTCCCATTCCCTAACGCCGATCATGGCCATTCTATAGGTTGGCATAGATATAGGAGTAGTACCTGGAACCACATCTATACAGAACTCAATCTCTCTATGAGGTGATAAACCTGGCAACTCCTGAGGAAAAACATCAGGAAACTCATAGGCAACAGGAACATCTGTGAGTGATAACTTCTCCACTGAAGTATCCCTGACCAATGCCAAATATCCCTAACAACCTTTCCTCAGTAACTTCCTAGTTGTAATAGCAGAAATGAGATTATGAGGTGTTGACCTCCTATCACCCACAAATTTAAATTCTTCTTTATTAGGAATTCTAAAAATCACCTCTTTACTTTGACAATCCACCATGGCATAGTGTTGAGATAACTAATCCATACCCAGAATAACATCGAACTCCATCACATCCAACAGAATCAAGTCAACAGATAATTCTTTATCTCCCACGAGAACTAGACAACCAGAAAGAACAATATCGATGTCTAAAGAATCATTTAGAGGAGCGGCAACAAACAAAGGAAAAGCCATCCTCGAAGCTTGCCAACAAGACTTGGAAGCAAAAACAAGAGAAACGAAATGAATGCGTGGCACTCGGATCAAACAGAACCTATGCATCCAGGTAATAGACAAAAATAATACCTACCACGACTGCATTAGATGCCTGAGCATCCTACTGAGTGAGATGAAAGACTCTGGCCTATCCTTAACCTCCCTGCTGGCTGGTAGAAGCCTGACCAACACCTCTGGCACCTCCTCTTGCACCTCTACCACGACCCTTCTAGGGAACAAGCTGAGTGGAACTCTGATGCTAGGCTGGAGGCAACTGAAAAGGAACGGGTGTAGCACTAGCAACCAACTGCTGTGGAAATTATGGAATCTGTGACTGCTGATACGCGGAATAAGGACATGATCTGGCATAATGTCCTGTTTGCCTGCATCTGAAGCATGTCAGCAGCGTCATGTAACATGGTCCCTGATGGACTGTACCGCAGGTCTGGTAAACACTGGCAGTTGATCCGAAACTACGACCACTGCTGCTACTCGAAGCACTTGACCCGAGTCTGAACGGTCTACATTGATCTCCACGGCCATGTTTACTGCTCCGATGCACTCGCTGCTGCTGTCTCTGACTCTGCTGAGCTGGACCTCTTTGCTGACTACTCAAACCAACAGGAAAACTCGAATACGAAGTAGTCTAAAATCCACTCGACTTAACACCCAGCTGATAATAATCAGGCATAGCTCCCTGCCTAACTAGCCTCAGCTCAATCTCCTTAGCCAACTCAATAACATACTCCAGAGTAAGGCTCGCTGTAGGCATACTAGCAAATGTAGAACCCAAACCAGTGATATAGGTAATGATTGCGAAATACTGGTCCCACATCAAATTGTCTGCATATCTACTTAGCCAGAGAAACTCTCGGGTGTACCCCTCAATAAATATATCACCACGCGAAATGCTGGTCAATCGGAGACGATAACTCATGTAGAGAGGCTCTGGGCAGAATCTCCTTATAAATCGCTCTCTGAACTGAGCCCAGGTCATCGTCATCATGTAAGGTTGGATCATCTGAATAAACCAGTCCAGGGCTGGTCCCTCAACAGAAAGCTCGACGATCATGATCCACTGGTACTCGATGTGAGCAGTTCGAGTCCTAGTCTCGATCCTATACAGAAAATCCAGAGGATCGGAAGTCCCATCGAAAGTAATCCTGCCAACTCTAGCATAGAAAATAGTTTCCTCAGGGTCAGACATACCCTGCTGATAGGCAGGCTGAATAGGCTGAACGACTGGCGGTATAGGAATATCCTTATACTCAGGCTCTACAGGCTCCTCATCCTATATCTCTCTCTGTTTACGGTGACCTGTCGCTCCTCGAGGTTTACCTCTGCCATGACCTCTGTGTCTAACTGGCGGCTCAGGAGGTAAAACCTCATCTTGAAAGGACTTATCATCCTTGGCCTCAATGACCGGTGGAGTGACACGTGCTCACCTCCTCATTCTGAAAAGACAAACCGAACGATTTAGGCAAAACAGACAATGAAGGAATAACACAGAAAACTAAATGAAGGAATACTCATCAAGACATACTCGAACCTAATTCATTGCAGTAGTTTTAAAAGAAAACATAACACTAAAAACTAGGATCACAACTCACACAATAAAGCCCTGACACAAAACTCAGCTTTGATACCAACTTTGTCACTACCCAAAACAGGGGCCATGACCGGTGCTAGGGAATGGGGAATTCTTTTAAATCCGGAACCCATAGCAAGCCTTAAAATAAAATAAAAACATGCAATAATAATAATAACATAAATAATATATTTTACAAAGGAAACAAAATCATAAATAAGATAAAGTAATAATCCACCAATAAAATTAAATGAACATCCTCATCTCATATATAAATAATCCTTCAATACAAAACCCAGTTCAAATCTTTAAAATACATATTTTTTACAAACATAATGTAATACATAAGTTTCACAACTATCTACAACTACTGCAGTGTCTAGATTATAAAATAAGGCTCAGGTAAATAGTTTACATAATGAAGCCGGGGCGAAAGAAATCCGGCGTATGAGTTTGCTACTGAGGTCTTAAGATGATGACTCTCCTAAAAAATAATCAACAGAGGGGAGTCATACCTCACTGAGTGAATTGTTATAATATATATACATGCATAACTAAATGACAAATGCACATAGTCAATAGTATATATAATAAATATATATACAAGCAAATACACACAGATGCAGCAAAATCATTCTATATATTTTATTGAAAATAATATCCATTTAATGAAGGATCAAATAGAACCCTAGAAAATTGCAACCTCAAATAGTGTTAGACAAAACTCTAGCCATACAGGCTCACTTATTCCAAATAATTCACTTATTCCATTTGGACAGTAGATTGGCCCCGAGACACTTGGTCAACCGAGCTCCAGTAGTTTGACTGTCAGTGTGATTGGCCCCGAGACACTTGGTCAACTGAGCTCCAACAATCACATCACACATCATACAAATCAATCTGATCAATATCCACAAATAGGTTAGCAAGAAAGCCTAAATGCTATCGGCGTACTGGTACGTACTCGATCCTAGTACTGCCCACTAGGTAGCACGTTCTATTGATATCCTTCATTTATATATAAAACATACATTCATAAAACAAATGATGCATGATATTGAATAAAATAGCAAAATAAACCATATATATACTAGAAATATACCAAAAATAAACCAGGTATATTTCGGGTATATATATGTCAAATAAATTCAATTTATTTACAAAATAAACTAGAAATATACTTAAAAATATTTTAAGAATAATTCAGTAATAAAACATGCATATAATTTAAAATACACCAATAATATACCAAAAATAAACCTAAGCAATAATTAACTTATTTATGTATAATTCATAAAATAAGTCATATATTTCTACAACATGCAATCCTAATACAAGTATATATAGACTAACAACTCATAGTTATTGCGCTCCTCGAGACGGGTCTGATGGGCCTGGTCCACTAGGCCTCAGTCTCGGTGCTACTAAACAAATAAACGATAATAGGAAATCAGAATAATTCTAGCGAAAATTTTAAAGACTCGATCTAGAATCGTAGACATAGAATTAGAATAGGAATTCGACTGGACATCACATTTTATAAGAATTCTACCGAAAATCAGGCAGAACCTCCCCTGTAAAACTAAAATCTCTCTACTCAAAGAGTAGAGCTGGTCCTGCAAAGAAACACACTTCGAGAATAAACATAATTCATAACCACACAATCCCTCGGTCGAACTCCAAACTACCATTTCACTGACCGAGGTTCATAATTCACAGGATAATTACAGAAATACCAAAAATGCCCTTTAATACTAAAAATACATTTTAAAACTTCAAATTACATAATTAACCCTAAAACTTACTGAAAATCGATAAAAACTCATTTATTTAGAAAAATCGTATATTATATATAATTTCAAAATAATTTACGAAAAATAGTTTTAATTAGTTAAAAATGCTAAATAATTTGTAGAAATCATTTTTATACCTTAAATAACTAGTAAAACCAATTTAATTATATTTTTAGCCAATTTAGTGTCAAATTACCAAAATACCCCTAGTTATGTAAATTCCCTAAAATTAATCAAAAATTCACCAAAAATAGTATAATTACTCAAAACTAAATTTCTCAACATATTATTTAATAATATCAATAAATATACTCAATTAACCAATTAATTTCACTAAAACACATAATTAACCTAATTTCCTCAAAATTACATAAACTAAATAAATTCCAAATAATTACATAAAATTCTCAAAAATTACAAATAAATTTCTAAAATGAATTTTAACACCTATAAACACCATAAAACACAATTTCATAATTTAATTAATTAATTTTCGAAAATTAGAAAATATTAATAAAATAATAAAAAATTTACAAAAATCAAAATAATTCCCAAAAATTCCACAAAAATTCAAAAAGCAAGATTAAGCTATTAGGATCAATGTTTGTAAAGGAAGATTGCATGAATCAACCAAATCGAAGCTCAAAAAAATTGAAAACCCTAAATGGCCGAAAATGCAAAATCAAAACCTAGGGAAATCTAGACCATTTCAAGTGAAACAAAGCTTGGAAATGAACTCATCAGAGCTCAAGGAGAAGATAGAGCCTAGTGGGGCTCGAAATGGTGGCCGGAAAGTGCTTGATCGATGGTGAGAGCAACTTTCGGCAACTCTTGGAAAATTCGATCAAAGCACACCGGAGAAGGGAGCTTAGGGCGGCAAAAATGGCTGACAAGGGAGGTGGCATGCCATGAGGCACACCGACGGGAAGAGGAAGGAGTTGCAGCGGCCGGATTCTTGAGGAAGACGATCGGGAAGGAGAGGGATGGTAGAATGGCACAATGATAAATATTGCAAACTTTATTTTAGTTAATGATATTTTATATAAATATGTATATATATACCTCATTTTATTATTATTTTAATATATATTTTAACACACACAATAAATGTCCACCACACACTTTACTATTAATATATATATACACATATTTAATTAATTAATATAAAAACTATATAACATAATTTAATTATAAAATAAACCCTAATTTAACTTTAAATGCATGCACAAACATGTATTTTATTTGGCACTTTCAAAACACGTATGAGTTCATGCAAATTCATAAAACTATTGAAAATAATTAATATTTAATTATTTACGTCTTAATTTTCTCGCAAATAAAATTTCGAGGAGAATTTTACATAAAGGACTCAAAATAATTAAAAATAATTAAAAATAATTAAAAAAATGTCGTTAGTAAATAACAAACTCATCAAATTATCATAAAAATCTATAAAAATTATTAACACTGCATATCCCGATGTAGTTTAAAATTATTTAAAAACTCGGGATATTACAAGGAAGGCCCATATGTGGTGAAAAAGTTATTTTTCAAGTGTATTGCTATCCTATATGACATTAAAAGGAATGAATTTTGAGAGCCTATTAACCTGGACAAGCTCAAGAAGTACTTTCTATAAAAGTCTAGCTAGGGAAAAAAAACCTCAAAAAGAGGCTGTTTAGGTGAAAGTTAGAGACAAAAAATAAAAAAAATTAAAAAGGTTTTCTTGGATTAAAAACCTTGAAAGAGGCGGTCCAGGTAAAAGTTAAAGACATGTAAAAAGAGATTGAGAGGAAAAAAGGTTATTAGGAAAACTTGCAAGGGCAAGCTAACTAACAACATGGGATGTATCAGAAGTAAAATATATGTTCATATTATAATCAAGATTAAATGACATAGATTGCTTTGATTACTGTTAAACATTGCATTAAGTTTTTATTACAAATCATTTAACTAAAAGGAAAGTCTTTATAAAAAAAAGAAATGACAACTTAATTCATGAACTAATTTTGTTTTCTCTTTTTTTTTTAAGCACCCTAAGCACTTCATTCTTGCAATTCCTTTGTCCTTTTATTTCTAATAAACTCATTTTTCTCTAACTATTGCAATTGAATCCACGCTTTGTAATTATCATCAGTAGTATGATCTCTATTGCAGTTTATAGTTCTTTCAATAATTCTACAAGCTAGGTAGTGACTAAGTTATCTAGGAAATTTTAAGAGAGAGGTCCTAGTTTGAACTAATAAACTAACTCTAAAATCATTTGCTTATGCTCATACTGATGACAGAGATGAATTGAGTTGTAGAAAGTGGTGAAATAAAGGCCAATAACTATAATATAGTAAGTGTAAGACCAAATAGTCACGTGTTGTAAACTCCACCATGGGCACATCTACCATATTAGAGTATCAAGGAATGTTGATAGCCAGCTTTAAATGTCCTTTGGTATGGGATGCAGCTTTCTAGTTTGATAATGCTTGGCTCTATAACATGCTATGTCTCAGGGAGGTTCAAATTGTCTTAATTTCTCATAGAACCACATATGTAAGAGTAATGGGTAAGTAAAAATGTCAACAAATCAAAGTCAGAGAAGAAGAAACTTGCCTCTAACAAGAGAAAACTTCTAGAGAATCACTTAGTCTCTGCAAAGTTGTCCAGTCTGATGATGATTTTCTGCTAGAATGAGAGGGAAAGGGTTTATTCCTACTTCTACTTAGTATACAATATGGAGGAGTTTTGAATTATAATTTTCAACAAGTAAAATGAGCAAGAATTAAGCATACAAACAAAGGGCCATCATCTAGGGCAAATGACCTTCTCTCCTGTCTATGCCCGTGGTAGTTTCAAAGAAAGATTCTAATGCGATTTATAAGCTAAGAATGCAATGAATAAAGACTAGGGTGCAAGATTGAACATCCGGGCCTTTTGATGTTAGATAGAATAAGGGTTTGGAATCCCAAGGTTAGGGATTGTAAGTGGGCAAGCATAATCCATCTAGCAACCAAGAATGGCCTTAAATTCCTCTAGTAGGGGGCATAGTTCAACTATATTAAACCAGAAGATGTGTTTTTAAGGATCCAAGAACTGGGCTATAATATGAAGAAAAGAAATTTTGATTCTTTTAGCATGTAATAATCTAAAAAATAGGAGGTGGAATGGCTCCAATTTGGCCCATGATCCATTATTTAAGCTTTTCAATATTGGTTGTAGGAGTTTAAGGCTTCTTTCAGTCATAATTCAAGCTTTTTGGGGTATCTAACTAGAAAATGGAGGTTTGGGATGGAAGTACCTAAAAATAGGGCTTATGGTGAAGGATTGGGATTTTAAAGAGGAGAAACTGACCTGGCACTAAGGCAATTGCCTCATCAAAAAGGCACTGCCTCAGCATGAAGAGGAGATCACCTCTTCAATAAAAGGCCATAAGGCGATCATCTTTCTAACAGTGATAGTTGAAAAGCTTCTAAGAGATTATATAGTCTCAACCTTACAAATCAAAAATTAACAACTTAAAAGGGCATTCGTGTAATCATTGGTGTTAAATTGTATATGAAAATTAAAATTGATTGAAATAAAAGTTGAATTCTATAAATATTCAGCCAACAAGAGTTAAAAATGCACAAGTATCAGAATTAAATAGGTAAAGAAAAGTAGCAATTAAAAAGAATGGTTTATGGGCCCTAATATATCAAGCGTCTGACTCGGTGCCCTCGAGACCATCCCCTCATTTGGTGCCATCTTCGTCTCCATACTCATCATCATCGTCCTTGTCGATATAAAGGACTTTAATCTGGTGCTCAAGGGTAGCAATTCTCACTTGGCTGGCCTCATCATGATCTTGTTCAAGTAGACCAAGGTTAGTAAATCATACAAGCATGCATACATATAGATGTAAGAGAGAATATTACCTTCCACTACCGAGTGACATCTAGCATATAGTCCCTTTGAGCCTTAATCATTCGGTATATATATAGGCCTTGCTCTAAAGGAATCTGCATTATTAAAAGAATGTTAGAACTAACAAACATGTCAAGAATGATTTAGGAGGTAGGTTAAAAGTGAACTCATGTGAGTAGCACCCCTAAGAGTACATACAGGCACAAGGTCCTCATCCAGGGTCAGGAATTAACGAGATAACTCTCCATGAGGGACTCAATAATGAACTAAGAGCTGAAGCTGCCAGCAATGAACTAAGAGTTGAAGGTGGTAGGGGGTACCATATGCTCCATTGCAGTTGAAGTTCCCTCTCTGATCAAATCGAGAAGGCGTCTTTAAGACTCTCTCTTTTGCACCTGAGGTTTGGCGTGAGGTGCAAGTCTAATCACTGTAGCCTAAAAATAAAAGAAAATCATGTCCGAACATGATAATCTTGAATGAAAGAGAGAGTATCAAACAATTACCTAAGAATTAGAGGCTACAATAAAGGGAACTATCAACAAGAGGTGAGTCCAGACAAACTCCAAGTATCGGCTCTTAATCCAAATAGTATGGTCCATGGCTAGCTCTCTAGTAATAGCCTAATCGAGCTTAGCACCCTCTAACTCGTGAGTCCACATCATGCTCCTTATAGGGGATTTAGGGACGCGCCTCACTTTGATGCCCCTATTCCAGTTCAGGACCTGCTTATTGAGGTACTAAACTCAACAGCGTTGCCCATGAAAGAGGACCCTCCTCTGAGCTAATGATCTAGAACAAATCATCTCCATATTCCATCCATTCTCAGGACTCCACAAGTCATTACGGATCTACAATGGGAGCACTAATAGGTAAGTGAGTCAAACTTACAAAATTACTAATATGGGTGTGATTGTTATAGTTACTGTATCCTGTGTTAGAGAGACTAGAAGCCTATTCAGAACACGACTACCACCCTACCTGCTAATGGCAAGGAAATCATCCCCCACTTGCAGCACACCAATGAGCAACTCTAGCTCTATGGCCTAGGCCTATAAAAGAAAAAGAGATAGTAGGTGTCAGTGAATAGATATTGAAGTAAATTAAGAAAATGGGAAAGTATAGCTTATCAGAACGACATGCCAAAAGCCACAGAACCTTTTAGCCATGCCCGCAAACCATCCCATCCATGCTCCAGTACAAATAGGCCAGAGCACAACTACCCTAATCATATGTAGCCACCTGATCTAAGTCCTACAGGGGTAGTAGGAACATCAAGTCCATCGAGCTGGCGATGTCAGCAAAGAAAGTGGTGTCGAGAAGATAAATCAGAAAAGCTCAAACCACTTGGTTGATCTCATGAGGAGTGAATATCACCGTAGCTCTATCCCAGGTATTGAAGCTCCGAATTAAATCAAGCTTAAGGGTATAGGTCCCCTTCATATCTGGGATCATACCTAAAAGACTCTTGATTTAAATGGCCTTGTCTTTAGTCAGCTGGTGTAGGCTCACGTCAAGGGGAATAGGATCTCTAGCGCACGCGATCCTAATAATAGCAACAAAGAAGATAGGATCTAGAGTGATCTCCTTAAAAGGGAGGTGGAAAGTGTGTGACGTGTCAAACAATCTCTCCATTAGTGCATGGAGTGGCTGGTAGTCTGTCTGACCCTACTTTGCCAGAAGCGAGAGTATGAAGTCCTTGAACCTAATATCTTGAATTTGGTCCTTCTGATCCCCAAATAAGTCATTATAGAAAACTCGGGCCCTATGGAAGTTTTTGGTGCCCTTGAATGTTTGTGCATCATGCTATAAAAAGTAATTAGGAAAGTTGAATTAATATAGTACAATTTTGTTGCTTTTCAAAGTAAAAAATGATTAAGCAATTACAAACATGCTGGTTCGCCCTTTTGTAGAGGCGCAGCGCCTTATGGATGAGATGATCACCTCATCATAGTGGTGATTGCTTCTGTGGAAGAGGTGATGCCCTTGCATGCTAACATAGAAGCGATCATCCATATTATGAGGCAATTGCCTCAATAAAGAGGCTATCATCTTTGTACAATAAAGGCCAACGAACAATTTCTAATTTTTTCACCAAATCCACAAAATGTATATTTAATCAATCCAATTTTTAATTATAAATGACAAATGAATGTAAATATAGCCTAATCCGATGTGATTTGCAGGAAAATTAGTAGTATTTAGATACAAACCTCTCCAAGTGCTGATGAATAAATGTGACTCCTTAGATCTACTAACAGAGGAATCATATCTCCCTTTGACAATTTGAGACTATATAGGACATTTGAAAAAGGCAAATTGCGATCCTACTCGGGCATGGGTGGTGTCCTCTCATTGTCCATTTTCAAAAGAATATGAGCACGGGAAAGAAAAAGAAAAAATGAAGGAGAAAAGAAGAGAAGGAAAAGAAAAAGCGAGGAGAAGAAAAAGAGAAAAATGAGATTTTATAGTAAAAAAGGGTTTAAGTTAGGTTTTTTCTTTGAAGAAAAATAAGAATAAAATAAAAGGGGAGAATGAAGGGGTTAATCTCGAGAAAGGAGAATTTGAAAAAGGAAAATGTGAAAAAAATTAAGTAATGCAGAGGGCCAGGAAAACCCAAGGATTCTGTTTTGAGAGAAATGGCTATTTGGGTAGTATCTACAAAGCTCATGATCAAGAAAGGACTATTCGGATAGTATCCCTAAAGCTCGAGGATTAAGAAAGGGTTGTTCAGGTAGTATCCCTAAATCTCAAGGATAAAAACAAAGCTGTTCAGGTAGCATCCTTGAAGCTCATGATCAAGAAAGGGTTGTTTAGGTAGTATCCTTGACGCTCATGATAAAAAAAGGGTTATTCAAGTAGTATCCCCAAAGCTCAAGGATCAAGAAAGGATTATTCGGGTAGTATCCCTGAAGCTTAATGATCAAGAAAGGGCTATTCTGGTAGTATCCCTGAAGCTTATGATCAAGAAAGGGTTGTTCATATAGTATCCCTAAAGCTCGTAATCAACAAAGGGTTATTTAGGTAGTATCCCTAAAGCTCGTGATCAAGAAAGGATTGTTTGAATTATATCCCTGAAGTTTGTACTTCAATTAAGTGGTGTACTAAGCTAGGAAAACTCGAGAGTCTGTGTTTTAATTGAGTGATGTATCAGGCCAGGAGAACCCAAGAATCACATTTTAGTTGAGTGATGATTAGGCTAGGAAAACCTGAGAGTCTGCATTTTAGTTGAGTGGTGAATTAGGTCAGGAAAACCCATGAATCACATGTCGGTTAAGTCATGTATCAAGCCAGGAAAACCCAAGGATCATCATTTTTAAATAATTTACCAAATATTTATGAGTGGCTGATCAGGTTAAGAAAACTCGAGGATCATTGTCATGTTTCAAGATTGAAAAGAATTCATCTCTCAAGTGAAACTCGAGAGTCAGGTATATTGTTTATTATTTTCTTATGTTGTACGTGTGATTTTTTCAAAAAAGTTATCATTGTACGCATTTATTTTTTCAAAAAAATCAGGGGGCAAATTGTAGATACCCAATTTGTCAATGATAGAGGGCAAACTGTGGATGATCTGTTTGGTCGACCTACAATAGAGCCCAATAATGAGAAATGCAACGCTTGAATGCAAGAGATAAACCCAAAATCTTCTCAAAATTGAGCCTGAGAGCTTGAAACCCATAAATTCTAGCCTAAAACTGCTATAAAACAAGCTTATGTCGCCTCGGCCCACTAGGCCTAGTGCAAGGTGAGCTAGAGAGGCATAGCCTCTATGGTAGCAGATGATAAGGCAATTGCCTCATTGTAGAGGCGCCGCCTTTGTACATAGCCACTCACCATTGCATTAAATGCAAAGGTGACAATGGTGGTTAAGGGTGGGCCCACCTTGATTGGAACTCAGTCTCTAATATGAAAAAGAAAATATTTTGGAAGAGAAAAAACCTAAAAAATGCAATAATGAAAAGAAGGTGGTAAGGAGATGGCCTACGATGGGTTTTAAAAAAGGGAGAAGGAGAGAGAAAAAGGGAGGTCGAGGGAATTTTAAAAAAAAAAAGAGAGAGTTTTCAGAACAAAAAAGGAAGCTCTCAAAGAAGAAGGAAAAAAACATTCTTGAAGGGGAAGGGAGGGGAGCAAAAATCAATGGGGATTCTCTTAAAGAAAAAGTGTAAAAAAGCTTGCATTCAAAGGAAGTTCAACACCCATATCCATTTTTGAGGGCTAACTATATTGGAAAAGCTCATCTTTTAGTAATCATCTTGACTTCTTCTTAATGATTAAGATATAGATTTGTATAATCTCTTACTTCCTTGCATAACCCTAAGCTTACTTGTTTATTAGCTTGTTTATTCACTCTCTTATGCTCATTGCTTGTGATATGTCATGTCCTTAGCATGATTTACTGAGTTTTAGGTGTAGTTATGAGTCTAGCTTGTTACGTTAGTTAATCTTTACTTGAAATAGAAGTTTAATAGTTTGAGAGTCACCTAAGCCTGTTGATCAGGCGATGCCTCTTCATGAGGCGATCGCCTCTATGACAAACCTTCGCAAGGCTCTGTTCATCATTTCTTGTAAATTATGCATAATTTGAATCTTTATGAATTTCCTTGCTTGCACACCTTTAGTCTATTTTATATGACCATTTTTTATACCATTGTTCGGGCTAATGTTTAAATCATTGCAATTCCTACTTACATCAATTTGATTAATAAATTGTCTTGAAGGTTTTTTTTTTTTTTTTTTGTGTAATTTTATATATGTTGGAAGATTATATTGTGTTTGTCGTATGGAATCAAAATAATTTTGATCATTCGATTTAGCACCTAACTCTCTTCTCCCTTTTGTTATATTTTTTATGTAATTTAATGCTTGTTTATTTTTGGTTTATTTTCTGTTTATTATACTTTCATTTGAAAAAAAAAACGTTGTAATCTTTAATCCCTTTCCCAATTTGATTTGAATGTATAGTTGTAAATGTAATAACCCTAAATTTTAAATTGTTTTAGTATACATTGAGATATGCAATGTTAATAAATTTAAAAGTTATATATATTTATTTTACTATTTTGTGATTAATAATAATTATTTTATGTTAAATTATATTTTTCTACATAAATATTTTATTTTAGAAACTTATTATTTTAAACATTTAGTTTGCATTATTGATATTTATTATTTTGAATAGTATTATTTTAATAATATTAATTTTAGTCCATTATTATGTCTATTATTGTTTTTATTAATTTATATTATTTATTTTATTATTAAATTATTTCATTAGAATTATTAATATCATTATTATTTATTGTTAATTTTATATGTGTGTATATATTAATATATGTGTGTGTTATATATATATATATATATATATATATATATATATATATATATATATATATATATATATATATATATATATAATGTGTGCTGGAGAATTGATTTAATATAAAGTAATATTATAATATAAAGTTTTATTTTTATTACTATATATACATTTGTAAAAGGAAGAAACAAAAACGCAAACACAGTATACCTCACCCTCTCCCCGTGCACCACCATCCAATCGCTTACCGTCAGTGTGCCTCCTCCTTTTGCTCGCCAGACCACCACCTTCTTCCTGCTAGCTCTGCTGCCTTCTACCTCCTTCTTCGACACTGGTAGTAGTAGAAACAACGCAACGATAACAAGTTGGATTTTCTGGCCGTTCTTCCTCCTCCAACCACCTTAGTTCGCCATTTCAATGCCATTCGACTCCTCTAGCTCCGGCCAAGATGATTCTAAGCTCCTTTCGAGCTTCAATCTCCTAGTTTATGAGTTTTCTTGATTTTTCGATTTTAAGCTTTTAGGGTTTTTTTTTTTGGTTTGATTTTCGATTGAATCTTGAAAACTCCCTTAACAAATGTTAATCCTTGTAGCTTAATCTTCATGAATATATTTTTCTTATAATTTTTGGAATTTGTTTGCATTTTGATTAATTTTTTATTATTTTATTAATTTTCATAAATTAATTTATTTAATTATAAAATTGGTTGATTTAGTGTTATTATATATTGTTATTAATTTTAATGTTGAGAAAATAATTTTTAAGAATATTATGCAATTTTTAGTAATATTTTTAATTTATGTAAATTAAATATGTATTTTTGTTGAAATTATTGGTTAATTATGTGTTTTAGTTATATTAGTATATTATATGTTGATAAAATAATTTTAATGATTTTATATAATTTTTGAGGAAATTATTTAGTATTATGTGTCTTTTGAATTATTAGGGTAATTGTGTAATTTTGTTAAAATTTGAGTTAAATATTATGTTTTAATTGGTTTTATAATTATTTAAGGTAATAAAATGATTTTTATAAATTATTTACTATTTTAACTAATTAATACTAATTTTCAAAAATTATTTTCAAAAAATATATTATTTACTAAATTGGTGATAAAATGGGTTTTTAATAACTTTTAATATATATTTAGGCTATTTAAGCTATTTTAATATACAAAGTGAATTTTTACTATTTAATTTCAAATTATTGAGAAATTTGATTTTTAATAATATTATATTGTTATTTTTGGGATTTTTATTTAATTATTGTGAAATAACTATATTGAGTGTTTTAATGTTAAATATGCTATATTTTGATATTTTGAGGATATTTGTGGAATTTATTGATTTTTAATGTATTTATTATAATATTGATTTTTGGTGGAATTGTGAACTTCGATTGGGGAATTATGTAATTCAGGGTCCCAACCGAAGGTATTATGTTTTCTGTGTTTTGAAGTCTGTTTACTTGCTGGATCGACTCTACTTTTTAGTAGAGAGATGTCTTTTTACAGAGGAAGCTGTACCAAATTTTTTGTAGAATTCTCGTAAAATGTGACATCACATTGATCCTGAGTTTTTGGTTTTGTCTGAATTCCGTTTTCTTAGATCAAGTCTCTTTAGAAGTATAAGTTAGATATATTCTGATTTTATTATTATTTTATTGTTTAGTTGTGCTGAGACCGAGGCCTAGTGGACCGGGCCCGTCGAACCAATCTCGAGGAGTGCAAACTTGTGAATTGTTATTTTATGTACACATTGCATTTAGGATGCATGTTTTAGCATATATACATGTTTTGATTTGTATTTATTCATAATTGTTTCATTAAATGTTTAAGTATATTTTTTGTATATTTTATGTAATATCCCGTGTTTTTTAAAAATATTTTTACACAGTACCGGGATATACAGTGTTAATAATTTCTGTATTTTATATGATATTTTTATGAGTTAATATGTATTTAAAATCTATTTTAATTACTGTATATTATTTTCAGTGTTTTACGTAAAATTTTCCCGGGACTTGCATTTTCGGGGAAATTTTCACGTAAACAATGTATTATTAATTATTTTAAATGTATTTACGGACTTGCATGAACTCATACATATTTTTAAATTATTAAATAAAGCCTGTGTGTGTATATTTATTTAATTAGGGTTTATTATTACCCTAATATTTTATTAAGTATTTAATTGTTTTATTGTTATTTAATTAATTTTATTTAGTATAAATTATTAAAATATTAAATTTTATGTGTGTGGTGTATATTTGATGTGTGTAATTTAATATTATTTTAATATATAGTATAAAGTATATATATATACATATATTTGTCAAAAATCAAAAAGTTTGGAAAATTACCATTTTGCCCCCGATCATCCCTTTCTTCCCCGATTCTTCCCTTCTCCATTTTCGATCGCTGCCGTGCCATTTCTTCACCGTGGGTGTGCCGTCCGGTGTGCCACCGTCTTCCCCGACCAATTTCGCCGCCTGAGGAGGCCGTTTCCGGCGTTTGGAGATCGATTTTGGCCGGAGAAGCCGAAAATCGATCCACCGTCGATCACGTCGATTCCGGCCACCGTTTTCGACACCGCCGGTCTCTTTCTTCTCCTTGAGCTCTGGTGAGTGTGATTCTAGCTTTGGTTTGAGCTAAAATGGTCTAGAATTGCTTAGGTTTCGATTTTGTCAATTTTGGCCTATTAGGGTTTTTGATTTTTTTGAGCTTCGAATTGGATGATTCATGAAAACTTCCTTCACAAATTTTGTTCCTAGTAGCTTAATCTACATGTATGAATTTTTGTAGAATTTTTGGAGATTTTTTGGATTTTTGGGTATTTTTGAATATTTTAATATTATTTTCTAATTTTCGGAAATTAATTATTTAAATTATGAAATTGGAGTTTATGGTTGAATTAGGTGTTGAAATGAATTATAGGAATTTATTTGGAATTTTTATGAATTTCTAAGTATTTATTTTGAATTATTGAAGTTTATGGAATTTTGGAAAAAATTAGGTTAAATGTGTTTTTATTTGAATTTAATTGGTTAATTGAGTTTAAATATTGATATTATGGATAAATATGTTAAGAAAATTAATTTTGGATAATTGTATGATTTTTGGTGAATTTTTGAAGTAATTTAAGTATATTTATATATATAGGGGTATTTTGGTAATTTTACCCTAAATTGTCAAAAAATATAATTTAATTGGTTTTAATAGTTATTTAAGGTATAAAAATGATTTCTATAAATTATTTAGTATTTTTAACTAATTAAAACTATTTTTCGTGAATTATTTTCAATTATATATATAATATACGGTTTTTTCTAATAAAATGAGTTTTAATCGGTTTTTACAGTGTTTCAAGGTTAATTATGTAATTTTTACCTATGAGATGTATTTTTAGGTTTTAAGGATATTTTTGGTATATCTGGAATTGTTATATGATTGTGGACCCCGGTCGGTAGACTGTTGTCTGGAGTCCGACCGAGGGGTTGTGGATTTTTGTTGAGCTTGTATTTTGAAGTGTGTTTCTTTGCAGGGTCGGCTCTACTCTTTTGAGTAGAGAGATGTCCGTTTTACAGGGGAGGTTCTGCCGAATTTTTGGTAGAATTCTCGTAAAACGTGATATCTAGTCGAACCCTAATTCTGTTTCCGTATTTTAATACTCTAGATTGAATTCTAGGATTTCTATTAGGGTTATTCTGATATCGGTTATTTATTTCTTGTTTAGTTGCGCCGAGACCGAGGGCTAGTGGACCAGGCCCGTCGGACCTGTCTCGTGGAGCGCATTAGGTGAGTTACTATACTATATATATATGCTTAGGATGCATGATTTAGAAATATATGTTTTATTTTGATTTAAATGCATAAATAATGTGATTTGTATTTAAGTATATTTTTGGTTTATTTTGGTATATAATAAATTATATACATGTTTTATTAATAAAATATATTTAAAATGTTTTTAAATATATTTTTAGTTTAATTTATGATTTGATTGAATTTATTTGACATATATATACTTGAAATATACTTGGTTTACTTTTGGTATATTTCCGGTATATATATGTGGTTTATGTTGCTATTTTATTGAAATTCATGCATCATTTATTATGAATGAATGTTTTATATTTAATGATGAAGGATATCAATAGAACGTGCTACCTAGTGGGCAGCACTAGGACCGAGTATGTACCGGTACGCCTATAGTATTTAGGCTATATACTAATTTATTTGTGGATATTGATTTGATGTGATTATTGATATGTGAGATGTGGTTTCTGGGTGTGATTGCTGGAGCTCGGTTGACCAAGTGTCTCGGGGCCAATCACACTGGCAGTTAGACTGCTGGAGCTCGGTTGACTTAGTGTCTCGGGGCCAGTCTACTGTCCATATGGATTAAGTGGATATATTTGGAATAAGTGAGCCTGTATGGCCAGAGTGTTGTTTAACACTATTTATGAGGTTGCGATATTCTAGGGTTCTATGTGATCCTTCATAAACTGGGATTTTTCAGTAAAATATATAAAAATGATTTTTCTACATCTGTATGAATTTGCCTGTATATATACATATTATATATATACTGTTGACTGTATGCATTTTCACTTAGTGTGTATGTATATATATTATAGTAATTCACTCAGTGAGGTCTGACTCCCCTCCGTTGACTATTTTTCAGGGGAGTCAACTTCTTCAGACCTCAGTAGCAGGTCGATACGCCGGATTTCTTCCGCCCCGACTTCTTTGTGTAAATTATCTACTTGAGTCTTATTTATTTTATCTAGACACTGCAGTAGTTGTGAATTAAAGTATTGGATTTCATGTACTTTATTTTAAAGAGATGTATTACATTGAAACTGGATTTGTATTAAAAGGATTATTATATATGTGATGAGATGAGTTTTGAATTAAATCCAGTTGATATGGATGATATTATGATATTATGATTTTATTTTCCGCTGCATATTATACTGTTACTGTTATTATGGCATGCTCTATTTTATTTTTAGGCTTGCTACGGGTTCCGGATTCGAAAGAATTCCCGTTCCCTAGCGCCAGTCATGGCCCCTGTTTTGGGTCGTGACATTTTAAAATAAATGCATGTTATACTATTAATTTATACTTAAAATGTTTTTAAGTATATTATTGGTTTATTTTTGGTATATTTCATGGTTGATTTGAATTTATCTGACATATATATACTCAAAATATACTTAGTTTATTTTAGGTATATTTCTAGTATATATATGGTTTATTTTATCATTAAGACTGTTATTATGCATTATTTATTTTCCCACATGAATGTTTTATTTTAAATGAAGGATATCGATAGAACGTGCTACCTAGTGGGCAACACTAGGACCGTGTACATACCGGTGCGATAGATTTAGGGTTGCGTGAGAATTACTTATGGTAATTATTATTTGATTTGAGATTGGTTGATTGATTGAGAATATTGATATGATTAAATAGTGTGGTTGCTGGAGCTCGGTTAACCTAATGTCTTGAGGCCAATTACACTAATAGTCAGACTGTTGGTGCTCGGTTGACTTAGTGTCTTGGAGCTAGTCTACTATCCATATGAAATAAGTGAATTAATGTCACGACCCAAACTAGAGGTCATGACCGGCGCTAGGGAACTGGAATTCTTTCGAATCCGGAACCCGTAGCAAGCCTTAAAAGAGTAAAAACATACAATAAATAAAATAAATATACCATAATATAAAAATACATCAAAATTTAAAACTCAATAATTATGATAAAATAATCTCTGCATATCATAAAATAAAATATTTAATATATCATTCAGAGATATACCTCTCTGAATTTAAAATCAATATATATAATACAGAGTACCACTTTCGACTAACATAAATACAACTACTACAATTTTCTAGAATACAATATGAAACTAGGTAAAAGATTTACATAATAAAGTCGAGGAAAAAGAAATCCAGCGGATAGGCTTATTAATGAGGTCTGAAGAAGAGGGCTCTCCTGTAAAAACATCAACTGAGGGGAGTCAAACCTCACTGAGTGAATTATTATAATATATATACACGTATTTCTAAATGAAAAATGCAAACACTCATAAGTATATATAATAAATTCATATACAGGCAAGTACACACAGATGTTGAAAATCACTTTATATTTAATTCTGAAAAACATTAGTTTATAAAGGATCAAATAGAACCCTAAGTTATCGTAACCTTAAATATCAATAGAAAGCACTCTAGCCATACTGGCTCACTTAATTCCAAGTAAATTCACTTAATCCAACTAGATAGTAAATTGGCCCTGAGACACTAAATCAACCGAGCTCTAACAGTCTGACTATCAGTGTGATTGGCCCCGAGACACTTGGTCAATCGAGCTCCAATAATCACACCATCAATCACATCAATTTCAATCATATCAATCATATCATTCTTAATCAAATCATAATACCACAATTGATTCTCACTCAACCCTAAATCTATTGCACCAGTACGTACACGGTCCTAGTGATGCCCACTAAGAAATACATTCTATCGATATCTTTCATTAAAGATAAAACATGCATACGAAAAAATAAATAATGCATAATGACATTCAAAATGATCAAATAAACTGTAATATCCCGTGTTTTTAAGTATTTTAATACTGCATCGGGATATGCAGTGTTAATAATTTTGCATACAATTATGATATTTTACGAGTTGATATGTATTTAAAACTTATTTTAATTATTGTATATTATTTTAAGTGCTTTATGTAAAATTTTCCTGGGACTTGCATTTTCGGGGAAATTTTCACGTAAATACTTTACCATTAATTATTTTAGTTAGATTTACGGACTTGCATGAACTCATATATTTTTAAAATACTAAATAACGTATATATGTGTATTTATTTATTTAATTAGGGTTTAATTAATTACCCTAATATTTTATTATTTATTAATTAGTTTTAAGATTATTTAATTATTTTTAGTGTATAAATTATTAAAAATATTAAATTATATGTGTGGTGTATATTTAATGTGTGTGATTTTATATTATTATAATATATAGTGTAAAAGTATATATATATACATATACATTTAATATTAAAACAAATTATAAAGTTTGAGTTATTTACGGTTTTGCCATTCTTTCTTCTTCTTCCTCCCGACCGTTTCCATCGCCGTTCCACCGCTGCTACCGCCGTTCCCTTACCGTTGGTGTGCCGTCCGGCGTTCCACCTCCTTCCCCAGCCTTCCTCACCACCAGCAGCGCCCTATTCCAACGTGTTTTGGCCAGAATTAGCTCGGGAAGCCGAAAGTGGAAGCTACGTCGATCACGATGTTTTCGGCCACCGTTTTCGACACCGCCAGTCTCTTTCTTCTCCTTGAGCTCCGGTGAGTGTGATTCCAAGCTTTTTTTCACTTAAAATGGTCTTGGTTTGCTTAGGTTTTGATTTTTCAATTTCGGCCATTTTAGGGTTTTTGATTTTTTTTGAACTTCGAATTGTTTGATTCATGAAAAATTCCTTCACAAATATTGTTCCCCTTAGCTTAATATACATGTGTGAATTTTTGTAGAATTTTTGGAGATTATTTTGATTTTTGGGTATTTTTGAATATTTTAATATTATTTTCTAATTTTCAAAAATTAATTAAATAAATTATGAAATTGTGTTTTATGATAAATATAGGTGTTGAAATGAATTATAGAAGTTTATTTGGAATTTTTATGATTTTCTATGTATTTATTTTGAATTTGTTTAGGTTTATGTAATTTTGAAAAATTAGGTTAATTGTGTTTTTAATTGGAATTAATTAGTTAATTGAGTTTAATTATTGATATTATTGATAAATATATTGAGAAAATTAATTTTTGGATAATTATACTATTTTTGGTGAATTTTTGAAGTAATTTTAGTATATTTATATATATAGGGGCATTTTGGTAATTTTACACAAAATTGGCTAAAAATGTAATTAAATTGGTTTTAATAGTTATTTAAGGTATAAAAATGATTTCTATAAATTATTTAGTATTTTTAACTAATTAAAACTATTTTTCGTGAATTATTTTCAATTATATATATAATATACGATTTTTCTAAATAAAATGAGTTTTATCGGTTTTTACTGTGTTTTAAGGTTAATTATGTAATTTCTACTTATTAAATGTATTTCTGTGATATAAGGGCATTTTTGGTATTTTCATAAATACTCTGTGATTGTGGACCCCGGTCGGTAGACTGTAGTTTGGAGTCCGACCGAGGGGTTGTGGTTGTGTTTCTGTGTCTGTTTTTCGAAGTGTGTTTCTTTGCAGGGCCAGCTCTACTCTTTGAGTAGAGAGATGTCCATTTTACAAGGGAGGTTCTGTCGAATTTTCGGTAGAATTCTCGTAAAACGTGATGTCCGGTCAAACCCTAATTCTGTTTCTGTGTCTAATATTCTAGATCGAGTTTCTAGGGTTTTATGTTAGGTTTATCCTGATGTCTGTTATTTTTGTTTGTTTAGTTGAGCCGAGACCGAGGCCTAGTGGACCAGGCCTATCGGACCCATCTCGAGGAGCGCACTAAGTGTGAGTTACTATTCTATATATATATATGCTTTAGGGTGCATGATTTAGAAATTTATGTTTTATTTTGATTAAATATGCATAAATAATTCAATTATTACTTAAGTTTATTTTTAGTTTATTTTGGTTTATTCTTAGTATATTTTTAATATATTTTAAATTATATGTATGTTTTGCTAATAAATTAGGTTTAAAAATGCTTTTAAGTATATTTCTAGTTTATGTTGTAATTATATTGGGTTTATTTGACGTATATATACTCGAAATATACCTGGTTTACTTTTGGTATATTTCCAGTATATATATGGTTTATATTGTTATTTTATTTAAATTCATGCATCATTTATTTGTGAATGAATGTTTTATATTTATTAATGAAGGATATCAATAGAATGTGCTACCTAGTGGGCAGCACTAGGACCGAGTATGTACCGGTATGCTTATAGCATTTAGGCTATATTACTAACCATTTGTGGATATTGATTGGAATTGATTTATCTGATGTGTGATGTGATTTGGG
Source organism: Mallotus nudiflorus (assembly GCA_947683625.1). NCBI lineage: Eukaryota > Viridiplantae > Streptophyta > Magnoliopsida > Malpighiales > Euphorbiaceae > Mallotus > Mallotus nudiflorus. The sequence goes on along the minus strand of CANTUR010001758.1, from coordinate 34,037 downwards.
TGTGTGATTGCTGGAGCTTGGTTGACCAAGTGTCTCGGGGCCAATCACATTAATAGTCAGACTGCTGGAGCTCGGTTGACTTAGTGTCTCGGGGCCAGTCTACTGTCCAACTGGATCAAGTAATCATATATTGGAATAAGTGAGCCTGTATGGCTAGAGTGTTGTCTAACACTATTTTGAGGTTGCGATTTTCTAGGGTTCTATTTGATCCTTCATGAACTGTGATTTTCAATAAAAAAAATATAAAATGAATTTATTGCATCCGCGTGTATTTGCTTGTATATATACATATTATATATACTTTTGATTGTGTGCATTGGCATTTAGTATGCATGTATATATATTATAGTAATTCACTCAGTGAGGTCTGACTCCCCTCTGTTGACCATTTTTCAGGAGAGTCATCTTCTTCAGACCTCAGTAGCAGGCCTGTACGCCCGATTTCTTCCGCCTCGGCTTCTTTGTGTAAACTGCTTATCTGAGTATTGAGTTTTATTTTATGATCTAGACACTGCAGTAGTTATGGTTGTTTTGGAGATGTGGTGTATTGTATTTATATGAGCTATGTATTTTAAGAGTTTGAACTGAAACGTGTATTAAAGGATTTATCTATATATGAGATATGGATTTCTATTTTGATAATTATGATTTTATTTTTGCTGCATTGAGAGCTGTTGTTATTATTATTGCATGTTTATTTTATTTTTAGGCTTGCTATGGGTTCCGAATTCGAAAGAATTCCCGTTCCCTAGCGCCGGTCATGACCCCTGTTTTGGGTCGTGAAAAAGTTGGTATCAGAGCGGAGTTCTATGTCAGGGCTTAGTTGTGTGAGTCGTGGCCCTAGTTTTCAGAGTTGTGTTTTCTTTTGGTAACTACTGCAGTGAATTAGGTTCGAGTATGTCTTGATAAGTATTCATTGCTTTAGTTTTCTACGTTATTCTTCCGTTGTCTGTTTTGTTTGAATCGTTTCGGTTGTCTTTTCAGAATGAGGAGGCGACCGCATGTCGCTCCACTGGTCGTTGAGGCAGAGGATGATGAATCTTTTCAAGACAAGGTTTTACCTCCTGAGTAGCCAGTTAGACGTAGAGGTTGTGGCAGAGGTAGACCTCGAGGAGCGGCAGGTCGCCGTAGGCAGAGAGAGTTACAGGATGAGGAGCCTATTAAGCCTGAGTTTGATGCTTCTGTACCTCCAGTTATTCCGCCTGTTCAGCCTGCCTATCAACAGGGTATGTCTGACCCTGAGGCAGCTCTGTTCTATGCCTGAGTTGGCAGGATTACGTTCGATGGGACTTTTGATCCATTAGACTTTCTGCACGCGATCGAGACTCGGACTCGGACTACTCACAATGAGTACCAGCAGATCATGATCGTCGAGTTGTCTGTCGAGGGACCAGCCCTAGATTGGTTTATTCAGATGATCCAGCCTTACATGATGACGATGACCTGGGCTCAGTTCAGAGAGCGATTTATAAGGAGATTCTGTCCAGAGCCTCTTCGTATGAGCTATCATCTCTGGTTGACTAGCATTTCTCGTGGTGATCGATCAGTAGAGGAGTACACCCGAGAGTTTCTTCGGCTGGGTAGATATGCAGAGGATTTGATGCGAGATCAGTATTTTGCAATCACTACCTATGTTACCAGATTGGGTTCAGCATTTGATGGTATGCCTACAGCAGGCATTACTCTCGAATTAGTGATAGAGTTGGCCAAGGAGATTGAGCTGAGGCTAGTTAGGCAGGGAGCGATGCCTGATTATTACCAGCTGGGAGTTCAGTCGAGTGGATTTCAGACTACACCGTATTCGAGTTTTCACGTTAGTTCGAGTAGTCAGCAGCGAGGTTCGACTCAGCAGAGTCAGAGGCAGCAGCAGCGAGTGCATCAGAGCAGTAGACATGGTCGTGGAGGTCAGCGTAGACCATTCAGATTCGGGTCAGGTGCTTCGAGCAGCAGTAGTGGTCGTAGTTCTGGATCAGCTGCCAGTGTTTGCCATACCTACGGTAGAGTCCATCAGGGACCGTGTTACCTGACACCACTGACATGCTTCAAATGCGGCCAGACAGGACATTTTGCCAGATCGTGTCCTTACTCCGGGTATCAGTAGTCGCAGATTCCGCGATTCCCACAGTAATCGATTGCTAGTGCTTCACCCGTACCATTTCCAGCATCAGAGTTCCACTCAGCTTGTTCCACAGCAGAGTCATGGTAGAGGTACTAGAGGAGGTGCCAGAGGTGTTGGCCAGGCTTCTACCAGTCAGTAGGGAGATCGAGGACATGCCAGAGTTTTTCATCTCACTTAGTAGGATGCTCAGGCATCTAATGTAGTCATGGCAGGTATTGTTTCTATTTGTTACCTGGATGCATGGGTTTTGTTTGATCCGGGTGCCACGCATTCGTTTGTTTCTCCCGTTTTTGCTTCTAAATCTTGTTGGCAAGCTTCGAGGATGGCTTTTCCTTTGTCTGTTGCCACTCCTCTGAGCGATTCTTTAGACACCGATATTGTTCTTTCTGGTTGTCCAGTTCTCGTGGGAGATAGAGAATTACCCGCTGATTTGATTCTATTGGATGTGATGGAGTTTGATGTTATTTTGGGAATGGATTGGTTATCTCAGCACTATGCCGTGGTAGATTACAGGAATAAAGAGGTGACTTTCAGAATTCCTGGTGAAGAAGATTTTAAGTTTGTGGGTGATAGGAGTTCAGCACCTCAAAATCTTATTTCTGCTATTACGGCTAGGAAGTTGTTGAGGAAAGGTTGTCAGGGATATTTGGCATTGGTCAGGGATACTTCAGTAGAGAAGTTGTCACTCACAGATGTTCATGTTGCTTGTGAGTTTCCTGATGTTTTTCTTGAGGAGTTGCCAGGTTTACCACCTCATAGAGAGATTGAGTTCTGTATAGATATGGTACCAGGTATTACTCCTATATCTATGCCACCTTACATAATGGCTCCTGCAGAGCTGAAAGAGTTGAAGGAGCAATTACAAGAGTTGTTGGATAAGGGTTTTATCAAACCTAGTGTTTCTCCTTGGGGTGCACCAGTCCTGTTTGTGAAGAAGAAGGATGGTACCCTAAGATCGTGCATTGACTACAGAGAGCTGAATAAGGTGACAGTGAAGAACAAGTATCCTCTCCCGAGGATAGATGACTTGTTTGATCAGCTACAGGGTGCACAGTTCTTTTCCAAGATTGATTTGAGGTCAGGTTATCATCAGCTACGGATTAGTGAAGTCGATGTTCCTAAAACGGCATTCCGCACTCGATATGGCCATTATGAGTTTCTGGTGATGTCTTTTAGTTTGACTAATGCACCAATAGCTTTTATGGATCTGATGAACAGGGTATTCAGACCATATGTGGATCAGTTTGTGGTAGTCTTCATCGATGATATACTAGTTTATTCAAGGAGTATGGAGGAGCATGTATATCACTTGAGGATTATACTACAGACACTAAGAGATCATCAGCTTTATGCTAAATTCTCGAAGTGTGATTTCTGGATGGAGAGTGTTTCTTTTCTTGGACACGTAGTGTCTAAAAAAGGTATCCAGGTTGATCCACAGAAGATTAAAGCAGTGTCTGAGTGGCCTAGACTGACTTCTGTTACTGAGATTTGAAGTTTTCTAGGTTTAGCTGGGTATTATAGGCGATTTATGCAAGATTTTTCTAGAATAGTAGTCTCTATGACTCGCTTGACTCAGAAGAATGTCAGATTCGAGTGGTCAAAAGCTTGTGAGAATAGCTTTCAGCTTTTGAAGGAGAAATTGACCATAGCACCAGTATTAGCTTTACTTAATAGTGTGGACAAGTTCACAGTCTATTATGATGCCTCTAGAGTTGGCATTGGTTGTGTGTTGATGCAGAATGGAAGGGTGATAGCCTATGCTTCAAGGCAGTTGAAGAGACATGAGCAGAACTATCCCACACATGACCTAGAGATGGCTGCAGTGATCTTTGCTTTGAAGATTTGGAGACATTATTTGTACGGGGTGACTTGTGAGATATTTACTGATCACAAGAGCCTTAAGTACATTTTCCAGCAGAGAGATCTGAATTTGAGGCAGAGGAGATGGTTGGAATTGTTGAAGGATTATGACTGTGAGATATTATATCATCCGGGTAAAGCCAATGTGGTAGCAGATGCCTTGAGTAGAAAGTCCTCAGGCAGTCTTGCTCACATCAGTGTTGAGAGGAGACCGTTGATCCAGGAATTGCATCTGTTGGTGGATTAAGGTCTGATGATGAAGATAAGCAAATCAGGTGGACTGCTAGCTCAATTTAAGGTGCGATCTGTACTGAGAGATAGGATTAAAGCAGCTCAGAGCTGAGATCCTATTCTAGAAGAGCTTGCAGAGAATGTTCGAGCAGGGAAGTTCACTGATTTCACACTTGATGATGGTGGTGTGTTGTGGATCAGTGGTAGATTGTGCATTCCTGATGTGGATAATTTGAGAGAAGAGATCCTAGAGGAAGCACATTCTATAGCCTATAGCGTACATCCGGGTGTCACTAAGATGTACCATAGTATTAGAGACTTATACTGGTGGGATGGAATGAAGAAGGATGTTGCTAATTATGTTGCTAAGTGCCTGACATGTCAGCAAATGAAAGCTGAACATCAGAAGCCTTCTGGGAAGCTTTAGCCTCTTCCTATTCCCGAGTGGAAGTGGGAAAGGATAGCTATGGATTTTGTGGTCGATTTACCTCATTCTAAGGATGGATACGATTCCATCTGGGTGATTGTAGATAGATTGATGAAGTCTGCACATTTCCTACCTGTGAAAGCCACTTGTTCTGTAGCTAGATTGGCGAAGTTGTACGTGAAGCATATTTTGTGCCTTCATGGAGTACTTATGTCCATTGTGTCAGATAGAGGTTCAGTGTTTACCTCTCATTTTTGGTAGAAGTTGTAGGAAGCGATGGGCACTAGGTTGGATTCCAATACTACTTTTCATCCTTAAATAGATGGTCAATCTGAGAGGACAATCTAGACACTAAAAGATATGTTGAGGATATGTGTCATGGATTTGGGAGGTAGCTGGTATGATCATTTTCCACTCGTAGAGTTTGCATATAATAATAGCTACCATAGCAGTATTGGCATGGCATCATATGAGGCATTGTATGGAAGGAAGTGTAGATCCCCTTTGAGTTGGGATGAGATTGGTGAGAGAGCTTTGACTGGACCTGAGATGGTTCAGGATGCTGCAGAGAAAGTCACCGTAATCAAGCGTAGATTAGAGACCGCGGTTAGTAGACAGAAGAGTTATGCGGATCCTAGGCGCAGAGATGTGGAGTTTCAAGTTGGAGATTTTGTTTTTCTGAAGGTATCTCCAATGAAGGGTGTAATGAGATTTGGCAGGAAGGGTAAGTTAGCATCGAGATATATTGGACCGTTTGAGATTCTGGAGAGAGTTGGCACTGTTGCATATCGGTTCAATTTGCCTTCGAGTATGTCACAGGTGCATCCAATATTTCATATCTCGATGTTGAGGAAGTATATCTCAGACCCTTCACACGTGTTGCAGCCCGATAGTGTAGAAGTGAGTGAAGATTTGACGTTTGTGGAAGAATCGATGGCGATCGTTGATTATCAAGTTCGACAGTTGCGATCGAAGCAGATTCTGATGGTCAAGGTTCTGTGGCGTAGCAACAGAGTCGAGGAGCATACATGGGAGACTGAAGCTGAGATGCAAGACTCTTCCCTTCTTGATCTTGTGATCATTTTCTTTCTGGAATTCGGGGACGAATTCTTGTAAGGGGGGAAGACTGTAATATCCCGTGTTTTTAAGTATTTTAATACTGCATCGGGATATGCAGTGTTAATAATTTTGTATACAATTATGATATTTTACGAGTTGATATGTATTTAAAACTTATTTTAATTATTGTATATTATTTTAAGTGCTTTACGTAAAATTTTCCCGGGACTTGCATTTTCGGGGAAATTTTCACGTAAATAATTTACCATTAATTATTTTAGTTAGATTTACGAACTTGTATGAACTCATATATTTTTAAAATACTAAATAACGTATATATGTGTATTTATTTATTTAATTAGGGTTAATTAATTACCCTAATATTTTATTATTTATTAATTAGTTTTAATATTGTTTAATTATTTTTAGTGTATAAATTATTAAAAATATTAAATTATATGTGTGCAGTGTATATTTAATGTGTGTGATTTTATATTATTATAATATATAGTGTAAAAGTATATATATATACATATACATTTAATATTAAAACAAATTATAAAGTTTGAGTTATTTACGATTTTGCCATTCTTTCTTCTTCTTCCTCCCGACCTTTCCCATCGCCGTTCCACCGCTGCTACCGCCGTTCCCTTACTGTTGGTGTGCCATCCGGCGTGCCACCTCCTTCCCCAGCCTTCCTCGCCGCCAGCAGCGCCCTATTCCGACGTGTTTTGGCCAGAATTAGCTCGGGAAGCCGAAAGTGGAAGCTACGTCGATCACGATGTTTTTGGCCACCGTTTTTGACACCACCAGTCTCTTTATTCTCCTTGAGCTCCAGTGAGTGTGATTCCAAGCTTTGTTTCACTTAAAATGGTCTTGGTTTGCTTAGGTTTCGATTTTTCAATTTCGGCCATTTTCGGGTTTTTGATTTTTTTGAACTTCGAATTGTTTGATTCATGAAAAATTCCTTCACAAATGTTGTTTCCCTTATCTTAATCTACATTTATGAATTTTTGTAGAATTTTTGGAGATTATTTTGATTTTTGGGTATTTTTGAATATTTTAATATTATTTTCTAATTTTCAAAAATTAATTAAATAAATTATGAAATTGTGTTTTATGATAAATATAGGTGTTGAAATGAATTATAGAAGTTTATTTGGAATTTTTATGATTTTCTATGTATTTATTTTGAATTTGTTTAGGTTTATGTAATTTTGGAAAATTAGGTTAATTGTGTTTTTAATTGGAATTAATTATTTAATTGAGTTTAATTATTGATATTATTGATAAATATGTTGAGAAAATTAATTTTTGGATAATTATACTATTTTTGGTGAATTTTTGAAGTAATTTTAGTATATTTATATATATAGGGGCATTTTGGTAATTTTATACAAAATTGGCTAAAAATGTAATTAAATTGGTTTTAATAGTTATTTAAGGTATAAAAATGATTTCTATAAATTATTTAGTATTTTTAACTAATTAAAACTATTTTTCATGAATTATTTTCAATTATATATATAATATAAGATTTTTCTAAATAAAATGAGTTTTATCGGTTTTTACTGTGTTTTAAGGTTAATTATTTAATTTCTACTTATTAAATGTATTTCTGTGATATAAGGGCATTTTTGGTATTTTCATAAATACTCTGTGATTGTGGACCCCGGTCGATAGACTGTTGTTTGGAGTCCGACCAAGGGGTTATGGTTGTGTTTCTATGTCTATTTTTCGAAGTGTGTTTCTTTGCAGGGCTAGCTCTACTCTTTGAGTAGAGAGATGTCCATTTTACAAGGGAGGTTCTGCCGAATTTTCGATAGAATTCTTGTAAAACGTGATGTCCGGTCAAATCCTAATTTTGTTTCTGTGTCTAATATTCTAGATCGAGTTTCTAGGGTTTTATGTTAGGTTTATCCTGATGTCTGTTATTTTTGTTTGTTTAGTTGCGCCGAGACCGAGGCCTAGTGGACCAAGCCTATCGGACCCATCTCGAGGAGCGCACTAAGTGTGAGTTACTATTCTATATATATATACTTTAGGGTGCATGATTTAGAAATGTATGTTTTATTTTGATTAAATATGCATAAATAATTCAATTATTACTTAAGTTTATTTTTAGTTTATTTTGGTTTATTCTTAGTATATTTTAAATTATATGCATGTTTTGCTAATAAATTAGGTTTAAAAATGCTTTTAAGTATATTTCTAGTTTATGTTGTAATTATATTGGGTTTATTTGACGTATATATACTCGAAATATACCTGGTTTACTTTTGGTATATTTCCAGTATATATATGGTTTATATTATTATTTTATTTAAATTCATGCATCATTTATTTGTGAATGAATGTTTTATATTTATTAATGAAGGATATCAATAGAATGTGCTACCTAGTGGGCAGCACTAGGACCGAGTACGTACCGGTACGCTTATAGCATTTAGGCTATATTACTAACCATTTGTGGATATTGATTGGAATTGATTTATCTGATGTGTGATGTGATTTGGGTGTGTGATTGCTGGAGCTCGGTTGACCAAGTGTCTCGGGGCCAATCACACTGACAGTCAGACTGCTGGAGCTTGGTTGACTTAGTGTCTCAGGGCCAGTCTACTGTCCAACTGGATCAAGTGATCATATATTGGAATAAGTGAGCCTGTATGGCTAGAGTGTTGTCTAACACTGTTTTGAGGTTGCGATTTTCTAGGGTTCTATTTGATCCTTCATGAACTGTGATTTTCAATAAAAATATATAAAATGAATTTATTGCATCCGCGTGTATTTGCTTGTATATATACATATTATATATACTTTTGATTGTGTGCATTGGCATTTAGTATGCATGTATATATATTATAATAATTCACTCAGTGAGGTCTGACTCCCCTCTGTTGACCATTTTTCAGGAGAGTCATCTTCTTCAGACCTCAGTAGCAGGCCTGTATGCCCGATTTCTTTCGCCCCGGCTTCTTTGTGTAAACTGCTTATCTGAGTATTGAGTTTTATTTTATGATCTAGACACTGCAGTAGTTATGGTTATTTAGGAGATATGGTGTATTGTATTTATATGAGCTATGTATTTTAAGAGTTTGAACTGAAACGTGTATTAAAGGATTTATCTATATATGAGATATGGATTTCTATTTTGATAATTATGATTTTATTTTCGCTGCATTGAGAGCTGTTGTTATTATTATTGCATGTTTATTTTATTTTTAGGCTTGCTACGGGTTCCGAATTCGAAAGAATTCCCGTTCCCTAGCGCCGGTCATGGCCCCTGTTTTGGGTCATGACATAAACCATTTATATACCAGAAATATATATACGTAAAATCAACTCAAACAATTCATAAAATATACTCAAAATTAACCAATAATATGCTTAACATAAATTGAATATAAATAAAAAAGAAATCATGCATTTAATTTAAAATATACCAATAATATACTAAAAATATACCTAAAATATACCTAAGCATTCAATAAAGCAATTATGCAAAATCTTACGTTTAAAACATATAATTCTAAAACATGTAACCTAAAACAATGTATATATATCATAATAACTCACAGAGATACGCTCCTCGAGATTGGTCTGATGGGCCTAGTTCGCTAGGCCTTGATCTCGGTGCAACTAAACAATAAAAACGATCACGACATTAGAACAACTCTAACTTAGGCTTTTAGAGACTCGATCTAGAATTACTAAACACGAACATACATAGAATCAAAATTAGACCCGATGTCACATTTTATGAGAATTCTACCAAAAATTCGGTAAAACCTCCTCTATAAAACGGACATCTCTCTACTAAAAAGTAGAGCTGGACCTGCAAGGAAAAATACACTTCTAATACCATGATTCAAACAACCCTTGGTTGGGATCCCAAACTACTAAAACCCCCAACCAAGGTCCACAATTCACCACAATCAAATATTAAAATAAAATATATATAAATACAATAAATACCAAAAATGCCCTTCAAATATCAAGATATAGCAATTTAAGTATTAAAACACCAAAAGCAATTATTTTACCAATAATTATTTTAAAACCCTAATTAATAATATAATATTATTAAAAATCCATTTTTTCAATAATTCCACAAATATTAATAAAAATTCATTTTATAAATCCAAATTACATATTTAGTCCAAACATATATTAAAATTACTAAAAATCCATTTATTTATAAAAATAGTATATTATATATAATTTGAAAATAATTTTTGAAAATTAGTATTAATTAGTTAAAATTAGTAAATAATTTGTAAAAATAATTTTTATACCTCAAATAATTATTAAAGCCAATTAAACTTAATGTTCAACTAAAATTATCACTAATTTACCAAATTACCCTTAATATTTAAAAATACAAATAAAATACAAATAATATTCAAAAATTCAATAAAAATTATATAAATACACAAAAATTATTTTCTCAACATATTATTCATTAAAATCAACAAATTCATTTAATTAACCAATAATTACTAACAAAATATATATTTAACCTATATTTCCAAAACTAACATAAACTAAAAAAAAAATAATTATAAAAATTACAAAAAATCATAAAAATTATAAACTAAATTCTAAAATTAATATTAACCACCAATAACACTAAAAATCACAATTTCATAATTTATATAATTAATTTACGAAAATAATAAAATAATAAAAAATTCAAAAAAATCAAAGAAATTCCCAAAAATCGCACAAAAATTCAGGGATGTAGAATGAGCTAAGGGGAACAACTTTTGTAAAAGGATTTTTCATGAATCAAGCAAGAATTATCAAAAAAATCAAAAAACAAAAAATAGCCAAAATAAAAAATGAGCTAAAACCCTCACCAAATCGTGTTTTTAGGCTGGAAGGAGCTTGGAATCAACCTCCTCGAAGCTCCATGAGTTTAACGCCATCGGAAACATCCAAGTTGGTGGTTGGACGGAGGAGAACAACGAGGAAACGTGATTCGCCCAGAAAAAGGAGCTGAGCAGCACCGGAGAAGGAAGGGAAGGTGGCGGAGCTGGCTGGGGAAGAGGAGGTCAACGACGGAAGGGCTGGAGGCACATCGAGGGCCGACAAACGAGAGTGATAGACAGTGAGGGTAGGGAGATCGAGGAGAGAGAAAAGGATAGGAAGGGTTTTTATAATTTTTGTATATATTATATACATAAAACTATATAATATAAATTAATAAACTATATATTATAATGTATATTATTATATTTCACTAAATTCACACACCACACACTTAAATGTTTACATACATACATATATATTTATAAACTCATAAAATACAATTAAATATTAATGCACCAAATTAAGTATTTTTAAAATAATATTATCCAAAATATTAAACCGCAATATAAACAATTACGTAGAAATTTTTTAGTTAAACGTAAAAATAATAATAATAATAATCACAAGATAATAAAATAATAAAATATTATTTTAAATTATTAACACTGCATATCTTATTTTAAATAAAATAATTTAAAACTTGGGTTATTACAATTAATTTGGAATTAAGTGAGCCTGTATGGCTAGAGAGTTATTGTTGTTTGAGGTTGCAACTTAATAGGGTTCTATTTGATCCTTCAATAATAATGTTTTTCAGCATTTATATATTAAGTGTTTTCAGCATCTGTGGGAAATGCTTGTATATATATTTATTATAAACGGATGCTTCATTGCATATGACATTAGGAGATGCATGTATATATAATATAATAATTCACTCAGTGAGGTCTGACTCCCCTCAGTGATTTTTCAGGAGATTCTTCTTCTTCATACCTCAGCAGTAGGCCCATCCGCCAGATTTCTTCAACCCTGACTTGTTTATGTAAACTACTTACTTGACTTTATTTGTATTCTAGAAAACTGCAGTAGTGAGTTGTATTTGGTCTTTACTATATGTTGGATGTAATTTCAGAGACCTTTCTCTAAATATTGTGTAATATATTTTATTTTATGATATGAGAAGTTATTTTTAATCCTAATTATTGTGCATATTTTATTTTAATTATTGCATGCTTTTTATTTTTAAGGCTTGCTATGGGTTCCGGATTCGAAAGAATTCTCATTCCTTAGCGCCGGTCATGACTCCCGATTTGGGTCATGACAAAGTTAGTATCAGAGAAGAGTTTGCATTTGGGCCTAGGTTATTAGAGTTGTGGCCCTAAGTTTTCAGAGTCATGTTTCTTTGAAACTACTACAGTTTACTAGGTTCGAGTATGTCTTCGATAAGTTTTCCTTGATTTAGTTTTTCGCGTAACCTTTAGTTGTCTGTTTTTTCTGAATCTTTCTATTTGTCTTTTCAAAATAAGGAGGCAAGCGCGTGTCGCTCCACCGATCGTTGAGGCTGAGGATGATGTGTCCTTTCAGGATGAGGTTTTACCTCTTGAGCTGCTAGCGAGGCGCAGAGGTCGAGGCAGAGGTAGACCTCTAGGAGTGACAGGTCACAATAGACAGCAAGCTACAAAATGAGGAACCTGTAGAGCTTGAGTACAAGGATGCTCTGATACCTCCAGTTGCACCGCTGATTCAGCCTGTCTATCAGCAGGGTAAGTCTGACCCTGAGGCAGCATTATTCTACACTATAGTTGGTTGGATAGCTTTCGATGGGACATCAGACCCTTTAGATTTTCTGCATACGATTAAAAATGAGGACTCAGACTGCTTACACCAAGTACCAGTGGATCATGATTGTCGAGTTATCAGTAGAGGGACCAGCCCTGGATTCGTTTATATAATGATTCAGCCGTATATGACTACCATGACCTAGGCACAGTTCAGAGAGCAATTTATGAGGAGATTCTGCCCAGAGCCACTCTGTATAAGCTATAGACTCTGGCTGACAAATATCACTAGGGGTGAAAATCTATTGAGGATTACACTAGAGAGTTTCTTTGACTCGGCAGATATGTAGAGGATCTGATGGGGGGATCAGTATTCGCAATCACCACATATATCACTGGTTTAGGTTATGCTTTTGTTGGGATGCCTACAGTAGGCCTTACACTAGAATCAGTGATAGAGTTGGTCAAGGAGATTGAGCTGAGGCTAGTTAATCAAGGAGCTATGCCTGATTATTACCAGCTGGGCACTCAGTCAAGAGGATTTTATACTACTTTGCATTCAAGCTTTCAAATTGGTTCGAGTAGTCAGCAGAGAGACCTAGTACAGCAGAGCTAGAGACAACAATAGAGAGTGTACAGGAGTAGTAGACATGGCTATGGGGGTCAGCGCAAATTGATCAAATTTGGATCAGATGCTTCGAGCAACAGTAGTGGTCGCAGTTCTGGGTCAGCAGCTAGTGTTTGTCAGACGTGTGGTAGAGTCCATCGAGGACTGTGTTACATGGCACCCGTTGACTTCTTTGTTATGCGAACAAATGGGACACTTTGCCAGATCATGTCCCTATTCTAGTTATCAGCCACAGCAGATTCCGTAGTTTCTATAGCAGTCGATCGTTAGTGCAGCACCAGTTCCTTTTCAGTTACCTCCAGCTCAGCACCCGAGTTTGACCTAGATTATTGCTTAGCAGGGACATGGTAGAGGTACCAGAGGAGGTGCCAGAGGTTTTGGCCAGGCTTCTACCTATCACGACCCAAAACTAGGAGTCATGACCGACGCTAGGTGTCATGACCCAAAACAGGGGCCATGACCGGCGCTAAGGAATGGAAATTCTTTCGAATTCGGAACCCGTAGCAAGCCTAAAAATAAAATAAACATGCAATAATAATAACAACAACTCTTAATGCAGCGGAAATAAAATCATAAATATCAAAATAAAAATCCATATATCATATATAGATAAATCCTTTAATACACGTTTTAGTTCAAACTCTTAAAATACATATCTCATATAAATACAATACACCACATCTCTAAAACAACCATAACTACTGCAGTGTCTAGATCATAAAATAAAACTCAATACTCAGATAAGCAGTTTATACAAAGAAGCTAGGGCGGAAGAAATCCGGCGTACAGGCCTGCTACTGAGGTCTGAAGAAGAAGACTCTCCTAAAAAATGGTCAACAGAGGGGAGTCAAACCTCACTGAGTGAATTACTATAATATATATACATGCATACTAAATGACAATGCATACAGTCAGCAGTATATATCTAATAGGTATATATACAGGCAAATACACACAGATGCAATAAAAATCATTTTATATATTTTATTGAAAATCACTGTTCATGAAGGATCAAATAGAACCCTAGAATATCACAACCTCAAAACAGTGTTAGACAACACTCTAGCCATACAGGCTCACTTATTCCAAGATATGATCACTTGATCCATTTGGACAGTAGACTGACCCCGAGACACTAAGTCAACCGAGCTCCAGCAGTCTGACTGTCAGTATGATTGGCCCCAAGACACTTGGTCAACCGAGCTCCAGCAATCACACTCCCAAATCACATCACACATCAGATAAATCAATTCTAATCAATATCCTCAAACTGGTTAGTAATATAGCCTAAATGCTATAAGCGCATCGTTACGTACTCGGTCCTAGTGCTGCCCATTAGGTAGCACGTTCTATTGATATCCTTCATTATAATTATAAAACATACATTCATAAAATAAATGATGCATGAATTGAATAAAATAGCAACCTAAACTATATATATACTAAAAATATACCAAAAGTAAACCAAGTATATTTTGAGTATATATACGTCAAATAAATCCAATATAATTACAAAATAAGCTAGAAATATATTCAAAAACATTTTAAGCATAATTCATTAATAAGACATGAATATAGTTTAAAATATACAGAAAATAAACCAAAAATAAACTAAAAATAAATTTAAGTAATAATTAAACCATTTATGCATATGTAATCAAAATAAAGCATATATCTCTAAAATCATGCACCCTAGAGCACATATATATAAAATAGTAACTCACACTTAGTGCGCTCCTCGAGATAGGTCCGACTGGCCTGGTCCACTAGGCCTCGGTCTCGGCGCAACTAAACAAACAAAAATAATAGACATCAGAATAAACCTAACGAAAAATCCTAGAAACTCGATCTAGAATATTAGACATAAAATTAGAATTAGGGTTCGACCGGACATCACGTTTTACGAGAATTCTATCAAAAATTCGGCAGAACCTCCCCTATAAAACGGACATCTCTCTACTCAAAGAGTAGAGTCGGCCCTACAAAGAAACACACTTCGAAAAACAGACACAGAAACACATCCACAACCCCTCGGTCAGACTCTAAACTACAGTCTACCGATCGGGGTCCACAATCACAGAACAATTATGGAAATACCAAAAATACCCTTATATCACAGAAATACATTTAATAAGTAAAAATTACATAATTAACCTTAAAACACAATAAAAACTGATAAAACTCATTTTATTTAGAAAAATCGTATATTATATATATAATTGAAAATAATTCACGAAAAATAGTTTTAATTAATTAAAAATACTAAATAATTTGTAGAAATCATTTTTATACCTTAAATAACTACTAAAACCAATTTAATTACATTTTTAGTCAATTTAGTGTAAAATTACCAAAATACCCCTATATATATAAATATACTAAAATTCATTCAAAAATTCACCAAAAATAGTATCATTATCCAAAATTAATTTTCTCCACATATTTATCAATAATATCAATAATTAAACTCAATTAACTAATTAATTTCAATTAAAAACACAATTAACCTAATTTTCCCAAAATTACATAAACCTAAATAATTCAAAATAAATACATAGAAATTCATAAAAATTACAAATAAATTTCTATAATTCATTTAAACACCTATATTTACCATAAAACACAATTTCATAATTTAATTAATTAATTTTTCGAAAATTAGAAAATAATATTAAAATATTCAAAAATACCCAAAAATCAAAATAATCTCCAAAAATTCTACAAAAATTCAAACATGTATATTAAGCTACTAGGATCAACATTTGTGAAGGAATTTTCCATGAATCAATCAATTCAAAGTTCAAAAAATCAAAAACCCTAAAATGGCCGAATTGAAGATTTAGCTCAAACCTGAACAACCACTGGTTTTCAGGCCAAAAGGAGCTTAGAATAGGGACCATCGGAGCTCAAGGAGTTGATGAAGACTGGCGGTGTTGAAAATGGTGTCCGGAATCGTGGTCGACAGCGAAGAGCTCAACTTGTTGCCATCGCGAATTTCGGGCATTCCAGCGGGCTTCCGGTGGCCTGGTCACATCGGAGAGGAAGAGGAAGGAAGGGGGAGGAGGTTGGAGATAGCTGGTGGTGGTGAAAGGCGATCTAGCGAGGTGGAACGGGAGGCACAGTGAGGGTAGGCGTCGGGAGAGAAGAAGGAAGAGGAAGGGGCAATTCGGTAATTTGGCAAAAATTTTGATTTTCAACTATATATATGTATATATATATACTTTACACTATATATTAAAATAATATAAAATCACACACATTAAATATACACCACACACATATAATTTAATATTTTAATAATTTAATACTAAATAAAAATAATTAAATAACAATAAAACTAATAAATAAATAATAAAATAATAGGGTAATTAATCAAACCCTAATTAAATAAATAAGTACACATATATACGGTGTTTAGTATTTAAAAATATATATGAGTTCATGCAAGTTTGTAAATCTATTTAAAATAATTAATAGTAAATTATTTATGTGAAAATTTCCCCGAAAATGCAAGTCCCAGGGAAATTTTACGTAAAGCACTTAAAGTAATATACAACAATTAAAATAAGTTTTAAATACATATTAACTCATAAAATCTCATAATTATATACAAAATTATTAACATTACATATCCCGATACAGTATTAAAATATTTAAAAATATGGGATATTACACTAGGGAACGGGAATTCTTTCGAATCCGGAACCCGTAGCAAGCCTTAAAAAATAAAAACATGCAATAAATAAATAAATAAGTATGACTGAATTAAAATTTTTTGAATCGATATATAAAATAGATACTCCAAATCCTTTCATAATAAATATATTCATACAATATTCAAATACAACTCTTAGAGTACAAAGTATTAAAACAAAACAATACTCTTCTGATATAACAACACTACTACTGCAGTTTCTAGAATATAAATCAGAGTTTAAATATAAATATTACACAATCTAGCTGGGGCGAAAGAACACCGGCAAAGAGCTCTACTACTAAGTTCTGACAATATAGATCTCCTGAAAAAAATTGAGAGGGGTCAGACCTCACTGAGTGAATTATTATAATATATATACATGCAATATAAACCATATTCAGTCAGGCATTCTTATATATATGCATATACACGCAGATGCTGAAAATCACTTTATATATAATACTAAAATACATCAGTTTATGAAGGATCAAATAGAACCCTATTTAATCGCAACCTCGATCAACAATAATAACACTCTAGCCATATAGGCTCACTTTATTCCAAGAAATTTACTTAATCCATATGGACAGTAGACTGGCCCTGAGACACTAAGTCAACCGAGCTCCAGCAGTCTGACTATTAGTGTGATTAGCCCCGAGACACTAGGTCAACCGAGCTCTAGCAACCACACTATCAATCATATCACATCTCAAATTATCAATCAATCATATCATCAATCTCAATCAAATCATAATTCACCATAAGTAATCCTCACTCAACCCTAAATCTATCACACTGGTACGTACATGGGCCTAGTACTGCCCACTAGGTAGCACGTTCTATCGATATCCTTCATTTAAAATAAACCATCCATATGGGAAAATAAATAATGTATAATATCATTCAGAATGATAAAATAAACCATATATATACCAAAAACATACCTAAAATATACTACGTATGTTTCAAGTATATATATGTGAGATAAAACATGAAATATACCAAAGATAAACCAATGATATACTTAAAAATAATTTAAGTATAAAATTAGTAACATAACATGCATTTACTTAGAAATATACCTAAAATATACTAAAAATATACCTAAAGTACACAATCATTTAATAAAACAATTATGAATAAATATACATTTAAAACATGTATACGTACTAAAACATGCATTTAGTTTGACATATATCCAAAAATATACTAAAAATAAACCTAATTATCTAACATTCATATATAAAAAATAAACCCTAAATATACCAAAGATATAGTAAATGTATATTGAAAATATGCAAACATATATATCAAGATATACTAAAAATAAACCGAAAATATACCAATCATATTATAAATTAAATTACTTTTAAAAAATATATAATGAAAATGAAAAATCCTAAGTCATGCATACTAAATGCAATTCATATATATATTATATAATAACTCACTGATCGTACTCCACGAGATAGACTCAGCGGGCCTGGTCCATTAGGCCTTGGTCTCCGTGCAACTAAACAAATAAAATAATAATGAAAATCAGAATAAATGTAACTTAAACCTCTAAAGAGACTCTATCTAAGATTATGAAACACATACAGACACAGAATTTAGAATTAACCCGATGTCACGTTTAACGAAAATTCTACCAAAAATTCGGCAGAACCTCCTTTGTAAAACCGACATCTCTCTACTAAAAAGTAGAGACGGTCCTTCAAAAAAAATGCACTTCAAAATCAGAATTCACACAACCCTCGGTTGGGATTCCGAACTGCACAATTACCCCAACCAAGGTCCACAAATCACCAAAAAAACAGATAATATAATAAATATACTAAAAACAATAATTGCCATAAATATCCTCAAAATAACAAAATTCAGCATATTTAACATTAAAACATTAAAAATAATTATTTTCAAAATAAATACGTAAAAATCTCGAAATAATAATATAATATTATTAAAATCCAATTTTCTCGATAATTCAATATAAATTAATAAAAATTCACTTAATATATTCAAATAACTAAAATAGTCTAAATACACATTAAAATTTACTAAAAACCCATTTTATTACCAAAATAATATATAATATATTATTTGAAAACAATTTTGAAAATTGGTATTAATTAGTTAAAAATAATAAATAATTTGTAAAAATCATTTTAATACCTTAAATAATTATAAAACCAACTAAAACATATTATTTAGCTATAATCTTAACAACATTACGTATTTAACCCTATAATGCAAAAATACACATAATATACTAATATTACTCAAAAATTCTATAAAAATTCTATAAATACATAAAAATTATTTTCTCAACATATATATTACTAATACTAACTAAAACACATATTTAAACAATAATTTCAACAAAAATACATATTTAACCTAATAATTCAAAATACACATTAATTATATAAAATTCCATAAAAATTATATAAATTCAAAAATATTATTTTATCAACACATAATATTCTAATATCAACTAAAACATACAATTAAACTCTAATTTCAACCAAAATACACATTTAACTCAATTATCCAATATTTACATAACTAAAAATATTCATAAAAATTATATAAAATTCCCAAAAATTAAGTTCTCAACACCAAAATTAATAACAATATATAATAACAATAATTTAACAAAATTCATAATTTAATTAATTTATTTACAAAAATTCATTAAATAATATTAAAATAATCAAAAATTCACCAAAATGAAAATAAATTCCAAAACTAAAAATATATATATTTTTAGGAAGATTAAGCTACTATGATTAATATTTGTTAAGGGATTTTGCATGAATCCAACAAATTCAATTTCAAAAAAATAAAAAAATCCTAAAACACATAAACTAAAACTTGAAGATATCTAAAAATCTAGAGATTTTGAGCTCAAACGGAGCTCATAAATGGACTCACCAGATGAAAAGCTTTCAAACAAATCCAGTCCAACGTCCTAAGGTGGCTGGAATCTTCACTAGCTTGAAGAAGCTCCACCTTCGGTCTCCTTCATTTTTCGACATTCTAGGCGGCGACAGACGGTGCTAATGGCGGCGGGTGGCTACTGGACGAAAGGGGAAGCAGTGGTGATAGTTGGTTATAGGTGGGGCGATCCGGTGGTGGTCCGGTTGGAAGGAACTGAGAGTGAGAGGAAGAAGAAAAATAAGAAAAGAAGAAAAAGTAAAGTGAAAAAAAAAGAAAAAGGGAAATGACTTTTTTTTTTACCCGTGTTTGTTGCTTGACTTTTTACCTTATATATATATATATATATATATATATATATATATATATATATATATATATATATATATATATATAAACATACACACACATGCACTAACAATTAAAATAACAATTGATAATAATAATATAATTAATATTAATGAAATAATTTAATAATACAATAATGTCAATCAATAAAAATAAAATATTAATAATGTACTTAAAACATTAATATTAAAATAATACTATGATAATAATATTGCATGATAATTATAATAATAACCCACAAAAAAATAACAATGACAATAATAACATTAATAATGGTAGTGGAATATTTTAAAAATATTAATAATACTCATAATAATAACAAACAACAAAAGTAATAATAATACACTCAACAAAAATAAAATAATAGTAATACTATTGAAAATAACAACAATAATAATAACTATAATATTTAAATAATGAACCTCCAAAAATAATTATTTTACGTAAGAAAATTCATATACGTAAAATAACGATGGTTAATCACAAATAATAATAATAATAATAATAAATCTCATGTAAATAAATTATTTTTACGTAAATAATTCTCTTAAAATAAAATATGTAATTAACAGTAGTAATTAACGATAATAATATACAATTTAAACTTTAAAATTATTAATACTGCATATCCTAAAATATATTTTTATAATTTAAAAACAAGGGTCATTACACTACCAGTCAGTAGGGAGGTCGAGGTTAGGCCAGCATTTTCCATCTCACTTAGTAGGATGCTCAGGCATCTAATGCCATTGTGGCAGGTATTATTTATGTTTATTACCTTGATGCTTGGGTTTTGTTTAATTTGGGTGCCACACATTCCTTTGTATCTCTTGTATTTGCTTCGAAATCTTATTGACAAGCTTCGAGGATGGCTTTTCCTTTGTCTGTCACCACTCCTCTAAGAGATTCTTTGGACACCGACATTGTTCTTTCTAGTTGTCTAGTTTTCATCGGAGGTAGAGAATTGCTCGCAGAGTTAGTGTTGTTGGATGTGATGGAATTTGATGTTATCCTCGGTATAGGTTGGTTGTCTCAGCACTATGTCGTTATGGATTTTCAGAGTAAAAAGGTGATATTTAGAATTCCAGATGAAGAAGAGTTTAATTTTGTTTTTGTTGATGATAAGATTTTTGCACCTCAAAATCTCATCTCTACTATCACGGCTAGGAAGATGCTAAGGAAGGGTTGTTAGGGTTATTTGGCATTAGTCAAGGATACTTCAGTAAGGAAGTTGTCACTCATAGATGTTCCCGTTGCATGTGAGTTTCCTTATGTTTTTCTTAAGGAGTTGCTAGGTTTACCACCTCATAAAGAGATTGAGTTCTGTATAGATGTGGTTCTAAGAACTACCCTTATTTCGATGCCACCCTATATAATGGCTCCTACAGAGTTGAAAGAGTTGAAGGAGCAATTACAAGAATTGATGGATAAGGGTTTTATCAGACCCAATGTTTCTCCTTGGGGTGCACCAGTCCTGTTTGTAAAGAAGAAGGATGGTACCTTAAAACTGTGCATAAACTACAGAGAGATGAATAAGGTGACAATGAAGAACAAGTATCCTCTCCCGAGGATAGATGATTTATTTGATCAGCTTCAAGGTGCACAGTTCTTTTCTAAGATCGATTTGAGGTTAAGTTATCATTAGTTACGGATCAGAAAAGCCGATGTTCCTAAAACGACATTCCGCACTCATTATGGCCACTATGAGTTTTTGGTAATGTCATTTGGGTTGACTAACGCACTAGCAGCTTTCATGGATCTGATGAACAGGGCATTCAAACCATTTGTGGATCAGTTTGTAGTAGTATTCATTGATGATATATAGGTGTATTCGAACAATATGGAAGAGCACATATATCACTTGAGGACTGAACTGCAGACACTGAGAGAACAATAACTTTATGCTAAATTCTCAAAGTGTGATTTCTAGTTAAAGAGTGTTGCATTCCTGTAATATCCCGTGTTTTTAAATATTTTAATACTGCATTGCGATATGCAATGTTAATAATTTTTAAATATAATATTGATATTTCATAAGCTTTTATTTAATTTAAATTGAATTTTAATTGTTTATTATTATTTTAAGTGCTTTACGTAAAATTTTCCCAGGACTTGTATTTTCGGGAAAATTTTCACGTAAATAATTTATTATTAATTATTTTAAATATATTTACGGACTTGCATGAACTCATACATATTTTTAAAATACTAAACGCATGTATATATGTACTTATTTATTTAATTAGGGTTTAATATTACCCTAATATTTTATTAATTATTTATTAGTTTTATTGTTATTTAATTATTTTTATTTATTATTAAATTTTAAAATATTAAATATTAAGTGTGTGGTGTATATTTAATGTGTGTAATTTAATATTATTTTATTATATAGTATAAAGTATATATATATACACATTATAAGTCAAAAATCAAAACTTTTGGAAAATTACATTTTTGCCCCCGATTTCTCCTTCTTCCCCGATTTTCGTTTCCCTCACCATCCGGTCGCTGCCGTCCCGATTCCTTGCAGTTGGTGTGCCGTCCGGCATGCCACCACCTTCCCTAGCCTTCCTCGCTGCCTATAGCAGCCGTTTCCGGCGTTTGGAGATCGGTTTTGGCCGGAGAAGCCGAATTCCTCTTCACCGTCGATCACGACGATTCCGGCCACCATTTTCGACACTGCCAGTCTCTTTCTTCTCCTTGAGCTCCGGTGAGTGTGATTCTATCTTTGGTTTGAGCTTAAATGGTCTTGATTTGCTTAGGTTTTGAATTTTCGAATTCGGCCTATTAGGGTTCTTGAATTTTTTGAACTTTAATTTGCTTGATTCATGAAAAATACCTTCACAAATTTTGTTCCCCTTAGATTAATCTACATGTATGAATTTTTTTGGAATTTTTAGAGATTAATTTGATTTTTGGGTATTTTTGAATATTTTAATATTATTTTCTAATTTTCGAAAATTAATTAATTAAATTATGAAATTGTGTTTTATGATAATTATAGGTGTTGAAATGAATTATATGAATTTATTTTGAATTTTTATGTATTTATTTTGAATTTTATTAGTTTAGGTAATTTTGGAAAATTAGGGTTAATTGTGTTTTTAATTGAAATTTATTGGTAAATTGAGTTTAATTATTGAAATTATTGATAAATATGTTGAGAAATTAATTTTGGATAATTATACTATTTTTGGTGAATTTTTGAAGTAATTATAGTATATTTATATATATAAGGGTATTTTGGTAATTTTACACAAAACTGGCTAAAATTGTAATTTAATTGGTTTTAATAGTTATTTAAGGTATAAAAATGATTTCTTCAAATTATTTGGTATTTTTAACTAATTAAAACTATTTTTCGTGAATTATTTTCAATTATATATATAATATACGATTTTTCTAATAAAATGAGTTTTTATCGATTTTTACTGTGTTTAAAGGTTAATTACTTAATTTCTGCTTATAAAATGTATTTATGTGATATAAGGGTATTTTTGGTATTTCTGAAATTGTTCTGTGTTTGTGGACCCCGGTCGGTAGACTGTAGTTTGGAGTCTGACCAAGGGGTTATAGATGAGTGGTTGAGCCTATTTTTTAAAGTGTGTTTCTTTGCAGGGTCGACTCTACTCTTTGAGTAGAGAGATGTTTGTTTTACAGGGGAGGTTCTGTTGAATTTTCGATAGAATTCTCGTAAAACGTGATGTCCGGTCGAACCCTAATTCTGTTTCTGTGTTTAATATTCTAGATTGAGTTCTAGGATTTTCTGTTAGGTTTATTCTGATGTCTGTTATTTATTGTTTGTTTAGTTGCGCCGAGACCAAGGGCTAGTGGACCAGGCCCGTCGGATCCATCTCGAGGAGCACACTAAGTGTGAGTTGCTATTTTATATATATATATATATGCTTTAGGATGCATGATTTTAGAATATATGTTTTATTTTGATTAAATATGCATAAATAACGTGATTAGTATTTAAGTATATTTTTAATTTATTTTGGTTTATTTCATGTATATTTTGAATTATATGCATGTTTTATTAATAAATTATATTTAAAATGTTTTAAATATATTTCTAGCTTAATTTGTAATTTGATTAGATTTATTTGACGTATATATACTCGAAATATACCTGGTTTATTTTTGGTATATTTCCAGTATATATATGTGGTTTATATTGTTATTTTATTTAAATTCATGCATCATTTATTTGTGAATGAATGTTTTATATTATTAATGAAGGATATCAATAGAACGTGCTACCTAGTGGGCAGCACTAGGATCGAGTACGTACCGATACGCTTATAGCATTTAGGCTATATTACTAACCATTTGTGGACATTGATTGGATTTGATTATTTGATGTGTGAGAATGGTTTGGAGGTGTGATTGCTGGAGCTCGGTTGACCTAGTGTCTCAGGGCCAATCACAAGCCTGTATGGCTAGAGTGTTGTCTAACACTGTTTGAGGTTTCAATATCATAGGGTTCTATTTGATCCTTCATAAATGATGATTTTCAGTAAAATATATATAAAATGATTTTACAGCATCTGTTTGTATTTGTCTGTATATATACATATTATATATACTTTTGATTGTATGCATTGTCATTTAGTATGCATGTATATATATTATAGTAATTCACTCAGTGAGGTCTGACTCCCCTCCGTTGACTATTTTTCAGGAGAGTCATCGTCTTCAGACCTCAGTAGTAGGCCTCTACGTCGGATTTCTTCTGCCCCGACTTCTTTGTGTAAACTGCTTCTCTGAGTTTTGGGTTTATTTTATCTAGACACTGCAGTAGTCATTAAATATTTAAAGAGATGTTGTATTATGTATTTGAACTGGATTTGTATTAAAAGATTTATATATATAAAATGATGAGGACTTGATTTAAATCCAGTTGGTGCATATGCTATTATTATATTTACGATTTTTATTTCCACTGCATTATATATTGTTATTATTACTATTGCATGTTTTATTTTATTTTTAGGCTTTCTATGGGTTCTGGATTCGAAAGAATTCTCATTCCCTAGCGCCGGTCATGGCCCCTGTTTTGGGTCGTGACAATTCCTTAGACACGTGGTGTCTAAAGATGGTATCCAGGTTGATCCACAGAAGATTGAGGCAGTGTCTAAGTGGCTTAGACCGACTATAGTTATTGAGATTCGAAGTTTCCTAGGTTTAGCTAGGTATTATAGGAGGTTTGTATAGGATTTATCCATAACTACAACTCTTATGACTTGCTTGACTCAGAAGAATGTGAAGTTTGAGTGGTTATATGCTTATGAGAACAATTTCCAGTTGCTGAAGGAGAAGTTGACCACAGCTCTAGTTTTGGCTTCGCCTAATGGAGTAGATAAGTTCACAGTGTATTGTGATGCCTCTAGAGTTGGCCTAGGTTGTGTGTTGATGCATAATGGTAGGGTGATAGCTTATGCTTCGACGTAGTTGAAGAAGCATGAATAGAATTATCCTACCCACGACCTAGAGACGGCTGTAGTGATCTTTGCTCTTAAGATCTGGAGACATTACCTGTACAGGGTGACTTGTGAGATTTTTACTGATCACAAGAGCTTTAAATACATTTTCCAATAGAGAGACCTGAATATGAGGTAAAGGAGATGGTTGGAACTCCTGAAAGATTATGACTGTGAGATCCTTTATCATCCAGGCAAGGCTAATGTGGTAGTAAATGCCTTAAGTAGGAAGTCCTTAGGTAGTCTTGCTCACATCAGTGTGTAGAGGAGACTATTAATCCAAGATTTGCATCAGTTGGTGGATCAAGGTCTGATGATGAAGGTGAGTAGATCTAGTGGACTGCTAGCTCAGTTCAGAGTTTGATCTGTGT
Source organism: Mallotus nudiflorus (assembly GCA_947683625.1). Taxonomy (NCBI): domain Eukaryota; kingdom Viridiplantae; phylum Streptophyta; class Magnoliopsida; order Malpighiales; family Euphorbiaceae; genus Mallotus; species Mallotus nudiflorus. The sequence goes on along the minus strand of CANTUR010001758.1, from coordinate 8,281 downwards.
TGAGAGATAGGATTAAGGTAGCTCAGAGCCAAGATCCTATTCTAGAAGAGCTTGTAGAGAATGTTCGAGCAAGGTAGCTCACTAATTTCACACTTAATGATGAAGGTGTTTTGTGGATTAGAGGTAGATTGTGTGTTCCTGATATGGATAATTTGAGAGAAGAGATCCTTGAGGAAGCACATTCTACAGCCTATAATGTACATCCAGGTGTCACTAAGATGTACCATAATATCATAGACTTATACTGGTGGGATGGATTAAAGAAGGATGTAGCTGATTATGTTGCTAAGTGTTTAATGTGTCAGCAGGTGAAAGTTGAACATCAGAAGCCTTCTGGGAAGCTTCAACCTCTTCCTATTCCTGAGTGAAAGTGGGCAAGGATTGCTATGGATTTTATGGTTGGTTTACCTCGTTCTAAGGATGGATACGATTCTATCTAGGTGATAGTGGACAGGTTGACCAAGTATGCACATTTCTTGCCTATAAAAGCCACTTATTTTGTAGCTAAGTTGGCAAAGCTATATGTTAAGCATTTTGTGTGCCTTTATGGAGTACCTGTGTCCATTGTGTCTGATAGAGGTTCAGTGTTTACCTCTCATTTTTTACAAAAGTTATAGGAAGCGATGGCACCAAGCTAGATTTTAGTACTGCTTTTCATCCTCAGACAGATGGTCAGTCTGAGAGGATGATCCAGACACTTAAAGATATGTTAAGGATGTATGTTTTGGATCTGAGAGGTAGCTGGGATGATCATTTGCCGCTTATGGAGTTCGCTTATAATAACAGCTACCATAGCAGTATTGGGATGGCACCATATGAGGCTTTGTATGGAAGAAAGTATAAATCCCCTCTGAGTTGGGATGAGATTAGGGAGAGAGCATTGACTGGACCTGAGATAGTCTAGGATCCTACAGAGAAGGTTGTTATGATTAAGAGGAGACTAGAGACCGCTATTAGTAAATAGAAGAGCTTTGCGGATCTGAGACGTAGAGATGTAGAATTCCAGGTAGGAGACTATGTGTTTATGAAGGTGTCTCCGATGAAGGGTGTGATGAGATTTGGTAAGAAGGGTAAGCTAGCACCGAGGTATATTAGACCATTCGAGATTTTGGAGAGAGTGGGCACTGTTGTATATCGGTTGGCTTTGCCTCTAAGTTTGTCTCAAGTGCATCTAGTGTTTCATATCTCGATGCTGAGGAAGTATATTTTAGACCCTTCACACGTGTTGCAGCCTGATGGTGTGGAAATGAATGAAGATATGATGTTCATGGAAGAACCTGTTGCGATCGTAGACTATCAAGTTCGATAGTTGCATTCGAAGTAGATTCTGATATTCAAGGTGTTGTGGCAAAGCAACAATGTAGAAGAGCATACCTGGGAGACTGAAGCAGAGATGCGAGCTTTTTACCGTATCTCTTTCCTTGTTGACTCTTGTAATTATTCTTTCTTTGAATTCGAGGATGAATTCCTATAAGGAGGGGAGACTGTAATAACCCTAAATTTTAAATTATTTTAATATACATCGAGATATGCAGTGTTAATAAATTTAAAAGTTATATTTATTTATTTTACTATTTTTTGATTAATAATTATTATTTTATGTTAAATTATATTTTTCTACTTAAATATTTTATTTTAGAAACTTATTATTTTAAACATTTAATTTGCATCATTGATATTTATTATTTCGGATAGTATTATTTTAATAATATTAATTTTAGTGCATTATTATGTCTATTACTGTTTTTATTAATTTACATTATTTATTTTATTATTAAATTATTTCATTAGAATTATTAATATCATTATTATTTATTATTAATTTTATATGTGTGTATTTATTAATATATGTGTGTGTGTGTGTATAAGTATTAAATGTGTGGTGGAGAATTGATTTAATATAAAGTAATAGTATAATATATAGTGATATATTATTATTATTATTATTATTATTATTATTATTATTATTATTATTATTATTATTATTATTATTATTTTTATTATTATTATTATTATTATTATTATTATTATTATACATTTGTAAAAGGAAGAAACAAAAATGCAAACATAGTATACCTCACCCTCTCCCTGCGCACCACTGTCCAATCCCTTACCAGCGGTGTGCCTCCTCCCCTTGTTCATTGGACCGCCACCTTCTTCCTGCCAGCTCCACTGCCTTCTTCCTCCTTCTTCGGTGCCTACAACAGTAGAAACATCGCAGCAGCAGCAGCAAGTTGCTTTTTTTGGTCGTTCTTCCTCCTCCGGCCACCTTAGCTGACCATTCCAGTGCCATTTGACTCCTCTAGTTTTCGGCCAAGATGATTCTAAGCTCCTTTCAAGCTTAAATCTCCTAGTTTGTCAGTTTTCTTGATTTTTCGATTTTAAGCTTTTAGGGTTTTTTTATTTTTTTTGGGTTGATTTTCAGTTGAATCTTGAAAACTCCCTTAACAAATGTTGATCCTTATAGCTTAATCTTCATGAATATATTTTTCTTATAATTTTTGGAATTTATTTCAATTTTGGTGAATTTTTTATTATTTTATTATTATTTATTTAATTTTCGTAAATTAATTTATTTAAATATAAAATTGGTTGATTTAGTGTTACTATATTTTGTTATTAATTTTAGTGTTGAGAAAATAATTTTTGAGAATATTATGTAATTTTTAGTAATATTTTTAATTTATGTAAATATTGGATAATTAAATTAAATATATATTTTTGTTGAAATTATTGGTTAATTATGTGTTTTAGTTATATTAGTCTATTATATGTTGATAAAATAATTTTAATGATTTTATATAATTTTTGAGGAAATTATTTAGTATTATGTGTATTTTGAATTATTAGGGTAATTGTGTAATTTTGTTAAAATTTGAGTTAAATATTATGTTTTAATTGGTTTTATAATTATTTAAGGTAATAAAATGATTTTTATAAATTATTTACTATTTTTAACTAATTTTTGAAAATTATTTTCAAATAATATATTATTTACTAAATTGGTGATAAAATGGGTTTATAATAACTTTTAATATATATTTAGGCTATTTAAGCTATTTTAATATATGAAGTGAATTTTTAATATTTAATATCGAATTATTGAGAAATTTAATTTTTAATAATATTATATTGTTATTTTTGGGATTTTTATTTAATTATTGTGAAATAAGTATATTGAGTATTTTAATGTTAAATATGCTATATTTTGATAGTTTGAGGATATTTGTGGAATTTATTGATTTTTAATATATTTATTATAATATTGATTTTTGGTTGAATTGTAAACTTCGGTTGGGGAATTGTATAATTCGGAGTCCTAACCAAAGGTGTTGTGTTTTCTGTGTTTTGAAGTGTGTTTACTTGCAGGATCGACTCTACTTTCTCGTAAAGAGATGTTTGTTTTACAGAGGAAGCTCTGTCGAATTTTCAGTTGAAGTCTCGTAAAATGTGATGTCACGTCGATCTTGAGTTTTCGGTTTTGTTTGAATTCCGTTTTCTTAGATCGAGTCTCTTTAGAAGTATAAATTAGATATATTCTGATTTCATTATTATTTTATTGTTTAGTTGCGCCGAGATCGAGGCCCAGTGGACTGGGCCCGTCAAACCAATCTCGAGGAGCGCAAACTTGTAAGTTGTTATTTTATGTATACATTGCATTTAGAATGCATGTTTTAGTATATATACATGTTTTGATTTGTATTTATTCATAATTGTTTCATTAAATGTTTAAGTATATTTTAGGTATATTTTTAGTATATTTTTTATATATTTTGAAATAAATGCATGTTACACTATTAATTTATACGTAAAATGTTTTTAAGTGTATTATTGGTTTATTATTGGTATATTTCATGGTTGATTTGAATTTATCTAACATATATATACTCAAAATATACTTATTTTATTTTAGGTATATTTCTAGTATATATATGGTTTATTTTATCATTATGAGTGTTCTTATGCATTATTTATTTTCTCGCATGAATGTTTTATTTTAAATGAAGGATATCGATAAAATGTGCTACCTAGTGGGCAGCACTAGGACCGTGTATGTATCGGTGCGATAGATTTAAGGTTGAGTGAGAATTACTTGTGGTAATTATGATTTGATTTGAGATTGGTTGATTGATTGAGAATATTGATATGATTAAATATTGTGGTTGCTGGAGCTCGGTTGACCTAGTGTCTCAGGGTCAATCACACTGACAGTTAGACTGCTGGAGCTCGGTTGACTTAGTGTCTCAGGGCTAGTCTACTATCCATATGGAATAAGTGAATTAATTTGGAATTAAGTGAGCCTGTATGGCTAGAGAGTTGTTGTTGTTTGAGGTTGCAACTTAATAGGGTTTTATTTGATCATTCAACAATAATGTTTTTGAGTATTTATATATTAAGTGTTTTCAGCATCTGTGTGAAATGCTTGTATATATATTTATTATATACAGATGCTTGATTACATATGACATTAGGAGATGCATGTATATATAATATAACAATTCACTCAGTGAGGTCTGACTCCCCTCAGTTGATTTTTCAGGAGATTCTTCTTCTTCAGACCTTAGCAGTAGGCCCATCCGCTAGATTTCTTCAGCCCCAGCTTGTTTATGTCAACTACTTACTTGACTTTATTTGTACTCTAGAAAACTGTAGTAGTGAGTTGTATTTGGTGTTTACTATATGTTGGATGTAATTTCAGAGACCTTTCTCTGAATATTGTGTAATATATTTTATTTTATGATATAAGAAGTTTATTTTTAAATATATTTGTTTGAAATCTAATTGTGGTGCATATTTTATTTTAATTATTGCATGCTTTTTATTTTTAAGGCTTGATATGGGTGCTGGATTCGAAAGAATTCTCATTCCCTAGCACTGGTCATGACTCTCGGTTTGGGTCGTTACAGTAAATTATTATTATATGCTTTGTTTATGATGAATGTTTGGACTAAATGCATAGAAGAAACTAATGTGCAAACTTGAGATTAATTATAAAATGAGACAATTGTTCGAAGGAAATTACTGTTCGTGTAGTAATAAAGAAATCATTGAATAATTGAAGGTAATAAATTATAGGACACAAATGAAGGCTAATCGCAAGATTGGGTGGGCATTCAAATGTCCATACCCAGTTTTTGAACCCGATCTCTGATGACAGCTTCTGGGAACCTCCGTGGATCTAGTTATTGTATAGTGTGTCCCAACTTTTATCCGGATGGTGATTCCATCTCCGATTAGGCTTTATAACTTGTATATATATATATCTATATATATATATATATGTTCACATAATTATATTTTTAAGAGTGGTTCTTTTGTTTAAGGAATTGTACTTTACTTTTTCTTGATAATAGGAAGGTTGTCCTTGACAATAGGCACTGCATTGAAACTATTAATCTAGGCTTGTAAACAAGGCAACTTGTGTATATATATTAATTATATTTTTAAGAGTGGTTCTTTTGTTTAAGGAATTGTAGTTTATTTTTTCTTGATAACAGGAAGGTTGTCCTTGACAATAGGCACGACATTGAAACTATTCATCCAAGCTTGTAAACAAGGCAACTTGTCAGCTTCAAAAATTTTCACTCCCATGTATTGTTGAATGGGTTCCAAATAGTGGGCAATTGGACCAAATGCAATATCTACCATCCCAATCTTGTCACCTCCATAAAATTTCTTCTCTTTAATTGAACCTTGCTGTTCTAGATTTTATAGTAGTTCCAAGGTCTCTTTCTTCACCGTGGGTAAGAACCATTTTGAAAATCATAGGAAGCTGCACTATGCCATCATATATATATGTTCAAGGAAAATTAATTAACAACATAATCTAAGCCTGAATTGACCAAAATACTGAATGAAGTATTTGCATGAAATTACTGGATTTAATAAAATATCTTTAAATTGTTATTCAATAATATATATGCTACATCTAATTATTATTAATTAATTTCTTTCAGTAAATATAAAATATTTCATTAATAAATTGGTATGTTTATAAATTGATAGAATCACAAATTTAAATTTATACCATATTAAATTTAAGAAATGATTGAGTTTAGGTTAGAAGTCACATTACCATACGGGTATACGGTGATATTGAAAGTAAAAATGCTTTTAGGATTCAAACTTTTAGAAATAATAATTATAAACGATGAATTAGGATTGACTGTGGATTTTTTCTATCGGGATGGGAAGCGACATAAAACACTGTACCTTATCATTTGCCAACTTGATCCAAAACCTAGCAACAACTCTCTCATAAGGATCATTAGGCAGCACGTAGTTTTGTTTCATAAAACATCCATTTAAACAATTTTAGAATATGATTTCAAGGGCAAAACTCTCAACATTGTATTGATATTGTAGGGAATTATATACATGTACAAGTATAAGGATAACTACAACATAATAAGAAACTTAATCATACAACTGATAATTATGAATAGCTAGAATATGGTATCTTATCTTTAATACCCCCCCTAAGCTGATGGCTTTAATGGTCAAAGATGAAGCTTATAAAAAATGTGTTAAAAGAAATCCTTAGACAAAGGTTTAGTCATGATGTCTGCCAATTGATCATGTGAAGAAACCGAACTAATTGTAAATTGTTTTATTGCTACTTGCTCCCTAACAAAGTGGAAATCAACCTCCACATGTCTTGTGTGAGCTTGGAATGTTGCATTTATGGAGATGAAAACTGCACCAATGTTATCACTATGTGATGGATGTTGAACAGACATTCCCAACTCTTTAAATATATGAGATAAACAGCGAAGTCCGAAACTTGCATTAGTAATGGACTTGAATTATGATTCTATCGAAGATCGAGTCATCGTCTTTTGTTTTTTTAAATGCCAACCAATCAAGTTTCTACCCATGTAGGTTAAGTAGCCACTAGTCGACTTGCGGTCATCTAAACTACCAACCTAATCAGCATCAATAAAGGCTAACAAATCATATGTCGTTGACAGTGTGACTAAAAGACCATGTGTTTTTATGCCTTGGAGATAATAAATCACATGTTTTTATTATAACCCAAATCCGGGAGTCATGACCGGCGCTAGGGAATGGGAATTCTTTCAAATTCGGAACTCGTAGCAAGCCTTAAAAATAAAATATGCATGCAATAATAAATAAAATTACACCAAAATCAAAACTTAAGTTGATATAGAGATAGTTACTTACATTATTTAGAGAAAGGTCTCATACTAAAAATAACATTATATAGATACAAAGCACTACTACTACAGTTTTCTAAAATACAATAAAGTTTAGATAAATAATTTACATAATCTAGTCGGGGTTGAAGAAGTCCAATGTAGAGGTCTACTATTAAGGTTTGACGACGAGGAATCTCCTATAAAAAATATTGAGAAGAGTCAGACCTCATTGAGTGAATTATTATTATATATATAATATACGATTTTTCTAAGAAAATGAGTTTTTATTGGTTTTTACTATGTTTTAGGGTTAATTATGTAATTTCTACTTATAAAATGTATTTCTATGATATAAGGGTATTTTTGGTATTTCTATATTATTTTGTGAATTGTGAACCCTGATCAGTAAACTATAGTTTAGAGTCCGATCGAGGGGTTGTGGATGTGTTTCTGTGTCTATTTTTCGAAGTATGTTTCTTTGCAGGGCCGACTCTACTCTTTGAGTAGAGAGATGTCCATTTTACAGGGGAGGTTATATCGGATTTTTGGTAGAATTCTCGTAAAATGTGATGTCTGGTCAAACCCTAATTCTGATTTTGTGTCTAATATTCTAGACCAAGTTTCTAGGATTTTTTGTTAGGTTTATTCTGATGTCTGTTATTTTTGTATGTTTAGTTGCGCCAAGACTGAGGCCTAGTGGACCAGCCCATCGGACCCATCTCGAGGAGCGCACTAAGTGTGAGTTACTATTCTATATATATATGTTTTAGGGTGCACGATTTAGAAATGTATGTTTTATTTTGATTAATTATGCATAAATAATTCAATTAGTACTTAAGTTTATTTTTAGTTTATTTTGGTTTATCTTTAGTTTATTTTCGGTATATTTTAAATTATATGCACGTTTTGCTGATAAATTAGGTTTAAAATGTTTTTGAATATATTTCTAGTTTATTTTGTAATATATCTAGATTTCTTTGACGTATATATACTCAAAATATACCTGGTTGATTTTTGGTATATTTCTAGTATATATATGGTTTATGTTGCTATTTTATTTAAATTCATGCATCATTTATTTTTATGAATGTATGTTTTGTGTTTTAATGAAGGATATCAAT